>CAUYPK010011334.1:0-15817 GCA_963574355.1 Loris lydekkerianus | reverse complement strand
TTTATGGGTGTTGATTTTGTAGCCTGAGACATTGCTGTATTCCTTGATCACTTCTAAAAGTTTTGTAGTAGAATCCCTAGTGTTTTCCAGATATACGATCATATCATCTGCGAAGAGTGAAAGTTTGATCTCTTCTGACCCCATGTGGATACCCTTGATTGCCTTTTCTTCCCTAACTGCAATGGCTAAAACTTCCATGACAATGTTAAAGAGCAATGGAGACAATGGGCAACCTTGCCTGGTTCCTGATCTAATTGGAAATGATTTCAATTTAACTTCATTCAATATAAATTTGGCTGTAGGTTTGCTGTAGATGGCCTT
Source organism: Loris lydekkerianus (assembly GCA_963574355.1). Taxonomy (NCBI): domain Eukaryota; kingdom Metazoa; phylum Chordata; class Mammalia; order Primates; family Lorisidae; genus Loris; species Loris lydekkerianus. The sequence goes on along the minus strand of CAUYPK010011334.1, from coordinate 15,496 downwards.
TATCAGTTTAAAAAATGTCCCTTCTATACCAATTTTCTTAAGTAGTAGTCTGATCATGAAGGGATGCTGGATATTATCAAAAGCTGTTTCTGCATCAATTGAGAGAATCATATGATCTTTATTTTTTAGTTTGTTTATGTGCTGAATTACATTTATAGATTAAGTATGTTGAACCAGCCTTGAGACCCTGGGATAAATCCGACTTGGTCATGGTGTATAATTTTTTTGATATGTTGTTGGATTCTGTTTGTTAGGATCTTATGGGTATTTTTGCATCAATACTCATTAGTGATATTGGTATATAATTTTCTTTTCTTGTTGGGTCTTTTCCTGGTTTAGGGAACAAGGTGATGTTTGCTTCATAGAATGTGTTGGGTAGTATTCCATCTTTTTTGTATATTTTGGAAGAGGTTTAGTAATATAGGTACTAGTTCTTCTTTAAAGGTTTGGTAGAATTCTGACGTAAAGCCATCTGGTCCTGGGCTTTTCTTTTTAGGGAGATTTTGTATAGTTGTTACCATTTCAGAACTTGATATCGGCCTGTTCAACATTTCCACTTCATTCTGGCTAAGTCTTGGTAGGTGGCCTACTTCCAAGTATTGGTCGATTTTCTTCAGATTTTTATATTTCTGAGAGTGAAGTTTCTTATAATATTTGTTTAGGATTTTTTGAATTTCTGAGGGGCCTGTTGTTATTTCATCTTTACCATTTCTGATTGATAAAATTAGAGATTTTACTCTTTTTTTCCTGGTTAGGTTGGCCAAAGATTTATCTATTTTATTGATCTTTTAAAAAAACCAACTTTTGGATTTATCGATCTCTTGTATAATTCTTTTGTTTTCAATTTCATTTAATTCTGCTCTGATTTTGGTTATTTCTTTTCTTCTGCTGGGTTTGAGGTTGGAATGTTCTTCTCCAGTTACTCGAGATGTCCCATTAAGTTATTAACTACCTCTCTTTACGTTTTTTTGAGGAAGGCTTGCAGTGCTATAAATTTCCCTCTTAGGACTGCCTTTGCAGTATCCCAGAGGTTCTGATAATTCGTGCATTCATTGTTGTTTTGTTCCAAAAATTTGGTGATTTCCTTCTTAATCTCGTCTATAACCCATCTATCCTTCAGCATAAGGTTATTTAGCTTTCATGTTTTTGTATGGGTATGCAGGTTCCTGTTGTTATTGAGTTCAACTTTTATTCCATGATGGTCTGAGAAGATGCAAGGAATAATTTCTATTTTTTTTTAATTTGCAGAGGTTAGATTTGTGGCCTAGGATGTGGTTGATTTTTGAGTATGTTCTGTGGGCTCATGAGAAGAATGTATATTCAGTTTTGTTGGGATGAAATGTTCTGTAGATGTCTGTTAAGTCCAGATGTTGAATTGTTAAGTTTAAATCTAAAATTTCTTTGCTTAGCTTCTTTTGGAGGATCTGGCCAGCACTGCTAAAGGGGTGTTAACACCTCCAACTACTATGAAACTGGAGGAAATCAAGTTGTTCATATCTGTTAGAGTTTCTCTTATAAATTGAGGTGCATTGTGGTTGGGTGCATAAATATTAATAATTGAAATCTCATCATATTGAGTATTACCTTTAACAGATATGAAGTGTCTATCCTTATCCTTCCTTATTTTGGTTGGTTTAAAGCCTATTGTATATGCAAATAGGATTGCAATGTCTGCTTTTCTCTGCTTTTCATTTGCCTGGAGTATAGATGACCATCCCTTCACCTTGAGTCTATATTTGTCTTTTAATGTAAGATGCAATTCTTGGATGCAGCAGATATCTGGCTTGAGTTTTTGTATCCAGTCAGCCAACCGGTGCCTCTTTAGAGGACAATTTAAACCATTCACTTTAATTGAGAATGTTGATAAGCCTTTAGAGAGTCCAGTGGACATTTTTAATCCTTTTGCGACTGTGGAAGTTGGAATTTGATCAAAAGTTTCTGGGTGGGTTTACTTTTGTGATGGAGGATTATGCTGGTCTTTATGGAGGATAGGTCTGAGAATATCACAGAGAGCTGGTTTAGTTATGGCAAATTTCTTCAACATTTGAATGTCATTAAAGTATTTAATTTCTCCATCATAAATGAAACTCAGTTTAGCTTGGTACAGGATCCTGGGTTGAAAGTTATTTTGTTTTAGGCGATTAAAAGTTGATGACCATCCTCTTCTAGCTTGAAAGGTTTCAGCAGATTGATCTACAGTTATTTTAATATTCTTCTTGTAGGTAATGGATTTCTTAAGTCTGGCTGCTTTCAGAAATTTCTCCTTCATATTAACTTTAGTGAAATTGATTATGATGTATCTGGGGGATGTCTTAGTCGGGTTGAGGCATACTGGAGTTCTGAAACTCTCTGCTATATTAATTTCAGTATCTCTTGGCATGTCTGGAAAGTTCTCTTTCATCATCTCATGAAGAAGAGACTCTGTGCCTCATGAAGTCACTTCATCGCTTTCCGGGATCCCTATAAGACAAATATTGGTTTTCTTTGAATTATCCCAGAGCTTTCTGAGAGAGTAATCTGTTTTTGCCCTCCATTTCTCTTCCTCTTTAAGAGTTTGGGAGCATTCGAAAGGTTTGTCTTCATTGTCAGAAATCCTTTCTTTTGCTTGCTCCATTCTGTTACTGAGGGATTCTACTGTGTTTCTCAGATCTTTGAGAGCTGCAACTTCGTGTCTCAATGCATCAAAATCTTTGGTCATTTGGTCATTAAATTCATTGAGTTCTTGAGATATCTTTTGGGTTACTGCTTGGAATTCTAATTCAATCTTATTTGCTATACAGATTCTGAATTTGATTTCTGACATCTGAGCTATTTGTTTGTGCATGGGATCTTGTGCTGTGTCTGCCCCATTGTTCCTTGGGGGAGTTGATCTACTCTGATTATTGATATTGCCAGAGTTTTTCCATTGATTTCACCTTATGATTGTTTTTCACCGTTGCCTCTGAGTGTCCTCAGAGTTGGGTAGGTGTCTCTCCAAGATTAGACCCAAGCCAGATCACTCTATTGTTGCTGGATCTTTGTATGGAGTGACCCTGTGTAGCTCCCCTGGGACTGCCTCTACCGGCTAGTTCTTAGCTCTGGAGTGTGGCACACCTGGATCCTGCAACAGAGTGTGGGGTGGTGTACACTGTTCTGGGAGTGCCTGGCGCCTGGTGATTTTGGCACAGAGAGCCCAAGGCTCCGGCTGTCTCTGGCCAGGAGAAGGGCTCTGCACAGTGGCAGGGAGGGCTCTGGAAGGTGTGTGGCTACCAGAGTCCCTGACCAGATGTGCTGGCCGGTGTGGAGGCAGGAAGGGTACAGGAGGGAGGACACGGGGTTGCACGGGTCCTGGAGTTCCTGGTCAGGGCATGTGGAGGCCCAGTGGGCGCAGGTTGCAGCACCACTCGTATAGAGGTCCTGGTGGGCGTGGGTCACTGCACTGCTTGTATGGAGATCCAGGCGGCCGTGGGTAGTGGGTCATGGGTTGCGGAGCTGCTCGTACGGAGGTCCAGGCAGTTGTGGGGCATGCGGGCTGCGGGTGGAGATCCTGGTTGGGGGGAGGGCTTGGTGTGGCCCTGGATTCTCTTGCTGGAGGGATGCTTGGTCTGGCAGACAGGGAAGTGGGGCACTGCTCAAGTACCTCCTCCCTCAGTCTCAGCAGGGATTAGGCTTCTGGATCATCAGGAAGGGCATAGTAGAAGTTCAGAATGGCAGGATAGATCTTAGTTCGATATTTCTAGCAAGAGAGTGTTCAGAGTTGCGGCAAGGTCCCTCTGAGGAAGCAGTCCTCACTTCCCATAGGACTCACCCATGGGGTGAGGCAAGAGTCCACAGTTCACGGCTTGTCTGTAGAAAACCCGCGGGAGCAAACAAAGACAGAAAAGAAAGGAAACAGAAAAACAAAGAAAAACCACAGCTTTCTTGGGGGAGGGGATGGAAACTCCTCCTTCCAGATAAATTTTGTACCCGAACTTGGTTTTTTGGAGTCGCAGCTTGCCTTAGCAAAGGTGACCTGCAGTTATCATCTCTATCTCAGCAGGGCTCCCAGTCTTCAGCTTAATTGGGCTGTTTCTGGACATTATCTTTCCTTTTGGACAGGCGTCTCCCTCAGAAGCTGCTCTCAGTCAGCCTTCTTGCCCTTCCCCCCAGGTGGCATGATCTCATTGCACATTGTGAGGATGTATAACATGCCCCTGGGTGAGGGGCTCTTCTCCAAATGGAACTTTGCCCAATTGTTTAGATCCCCAAATGGAAAGTCGAACAAGGTATTTTCTGTGGTTCCTTACAGTAAAAACCTGTTAACTATTTTTTACAGTACATGCCTATTAGGCAAGTATAAAAAAAAAATCATAAAAGCCAAAAACCTAAAAAAAGTTAAATACACAGGTCATTTTTGTTTTACTCTGTGCTTGATATACACAAAGTAATGGATATCAAGCAATTCATTTTACTGCATCTTTTCTTTTATATTTGTTCTTAGGTTGCCTAAAACATTTAAATACAAATAAAATGAGTGTAACAAAATAATGAAAGCAACAGCAGGTAACTTTACAAATAATGGAATGTGAACCATTTTTGCCCTTATCCAGAGTAAACTGGGGCACAACTTTGTTTGGAGGAACACTTCTGCAGCTGTAATCAAACATGTGCAGACTGAGATTGAGTATTGCACAGATACACATGGTTTAACACGTAGTATCCATGAGATATCTGGACCACAGCCTGCTAAGTGCTCCAAACTTTAAAAGTACCCACAGGGTGGCACCTGTGGCTCAAAGGAGTAGGATGCCAGCCCCATATGCCAGAGGTGGAGGGTTCAAACCCAGCCCTGGCAAAAAAAATAAATAAATAAAAAATAAATAAAAATAATAATAAGTAAATAAATAAATAAAAGTAACCACAATAACTACACCTGTGACTGGAACCAATGATCCCTTTTATTCCCTACCAGGACAAACCAATATGTAGGCTGTTTTCTTTGCTCAGACATGGAAACAGTTTTAACACTGGCCCTTGGGAAGCCACAATGTCCCAACAGTACTATGCCAAACATTTATAACTTGTACAAAAATTCCACATCCCTGTATTGGCCACCTCAGGATGAAAACAGATAAATATTAACTGACTCTACTCCCCTAATATTAAACATAAAAACCACATGGGAAATACAGAAATTCAAATAGAAGTAACATAAACCTGTCATAAATCGTGAACAAAAAACTATTTGTGGGACAGCATGGATGACAAAATGGTCTACTGTGTAAATTTTAGAATGAGGCAGACAAAAGTTGGAAGACGAGTTAATTTTTCCCTCCTTCTCCTGCCTCAGCTTCATCTCCCTGGGTATCCCATGTCCACAATGTCCAGTTGTCTCTCAGCCATTGGTTACTAGCGAGCTGTCTTTGTATGACTCTTCACTAAATGTATCAAGTTCAGCAATGGCGTCATCAAAAGCTGTCTTTGTAAGAGAGAAAAAGGGGAGTTCAGGATCTCAGAATAGAAGACAGAGAAGTTAAGGACCAGACCCAATCGGATGGGGTGTGTTGGCTGCATTTCCTTTTTGCTAATTTCAAAAGCTTCTTGGTACCTTGTGACTGATCCACAATTCCTTTCTTACCATCACCAGCAGCAACCTCAGCCAAGTAACTGTAGTAATCTCCTTTCATTTTTAAACAGAAGACTTTGCTCTCTGCTTGTGAAGCACTGGGGATCAAGAACTTTTCCAAAAGGGACAGTACATTATTGCAGATAACTCTTAGCTCGGCCTCAATTTTCTCTCTGTATTCTCGAGCTGTCTGCTGTTTTTTCTCAGCACCTTCCCTCTTTTGCTCAATACTTGAGACGACCTTCCAAGATGACCTATGGGCTCCTACAACATCCTTATAAGCAACTGAGAGATGACTCCTCTCCTTGGATAATTCCCTTCCTAGCTCAGTTACAGACTTCATGCAGGCTGCTGTGTCATCATATCACTCAGCCTGCTAGGCCAGTTGGCCTTCTGAACCAGCTCATTTTTATCCATGACTGGACGCTCTGTGTCCAGAGTGGGCAGTGGACAGATGGACAGACGGGGGCTCAGCAGTCTCTGCGCGGTAGCAGCGGTGAGGCTGAGACTCTGTCGTAAATAGACTTCATTTTTTAAGAGAAGTATTAGGTTCACAGGAAAATTGAGGAGAGGATATGGAGAATTCCCAAATACCTCCTCCCGCATACGTGGCCTCCTTAACCATCAACACCCCCACCACAAAAGCACGTTTGTCACCCCTGAGGAGCCTACGCTGACAGGCCATCACCCAACCCCAGGTGACATGAGGGTTCACTCTTGCTGCTGTACATTTCATGGATTTGAGCAGATACAGGGGAACAGTTACGTTTTTCCATTTTGCTTTGCTATAAATGAATCCCGGAGGCTGGGCAATTTATAAAGAGAAAGGTTATTTGGCTCAGACCTCTGCAGGCTGTACAAGAAGTGTGGCGCCAGCGTCTGCTTCTGGGGAAGCCTCAGGTGAAGGGGAGCAGGGATGTCTCCTAGCTACAGAAGGAGCAAAAGAGGGAGGTGAGGTGCCAGGCTCTTTAAACACCAGCTCTCTACTGAAGTGACTAGAAGGAGAACCCGTCCTTACCACAGGGAGGGCACCTAGCCATCCATGAGGAATCTGCTCGACACTGGGGGTCAAATCTCAGCACGAGATTTGGAGGAGACAAACCGCAGACCATCTCCAGGGGCAGTCAGCATCATGAGATCACGGTGTTTTTACTGCCCTGAGCAACCTGTGTTCTCTGCGTGTTCATCCCTCCCACCCCACAACCCCAGCAAACCCTGGTCTCTCTCATTGTCTCTGCAGCCTTACCTTTCTTTTCCAAAATGCCGACAGGTGCAGTTCTACAGTACACAGACTTTTAAGTTTGGCCCCTTTCACTTAGTAACAAGCATTTGAACTTGCCCACGTCTTCTCATGGCTTCATAGCTTATTTCTTTCCAGCACTGAATAATGTTCCAGTGTCTGGAAGTACCATAGTTTATTTTGTTGCTTCAAGTTTTGGCACTTATGAATAAAGCTGCTATACACATGCCGTGCAGCTTTTCATACGGACATAATTTTTTTTTTTTTTTTAAATTTCAAAAAATATAGGGAGCGCAAGTATTTTTTGTTACATGGCTAAATTTTATCACACTGAAGTCAGGGCTTTCAGGGTACCTGACACCATAATAGTCTACATTGTAGATTTTTATCCCATACTCCCTCCCACCTTCCCCCTTGAGATTTCAATGTCTGCTATACCTCTTTACAAACAGCATATACCCCTCGTTTCCCTCCCTCTTACAAGTGGGCCTAACTTAAAAGTCTGTGTACTGTACAACTGCACCTGAAGGGTAAGGCTGCAGAGACGATGAGAGAGACCAGGGCTTGCCAGGGTTGTGGGGTGGGAAAGATGAACATGCAGAGCACACAGGTTGTTCAGGGCAGTGAAAACTCGCTCTGTGATCTGGTGATGCCGACTGTCCCTGAAGATGGTCTGCAGTTTGTCTCCTCCAAATCTCATCTGAGATTTGACCCCCAGTGTTGGGCAGATTCCTCACAGATAGCTTGGTGCCCTCCCTGTGGAGTTTTTCCTTTGTTTTATTCTAGAACTTTTATGGTTTTGGGTCTTACATTCAAGTGTTTAATCCATCTTGAATTAATTTTTGTACATGGTGAAAGCAAAGGATCCAGTTTCATTCTTCTGGGTATGGCTCTCTAATTTTCTCAGCACCATCTATTGAATGAAGCATCCTTTCCCCAATGCATGCTTTTGTCTGCTCTGCTGAAAATCAGTTGGTTATAGATGTGGGCCATCCATGAGTTTTAATCAGACTTCCATACAACTTGCTCTTAATAAACAGAGGCTATCACAGTAAATCCTTAGGGCACAAACATCTTCCTGACATGATCTGCACTTATGCATGGAGGCTATTACAGGTAACAGGTAAATGCACCTTTTCTAACTTAGGGACATACAAATTAAATTTAAGAACAAATCTACCAAACCTCTCTCATTCATAACCTGAAAACTGCTTGTATATGGTTTTATTTCTGAAATCCCTGTTCTGATCCATTGGTCAATATGTCTACCTTTACACCAGTGCCAGGCTGTTTTGGTTATTATGGCCTTGCAGTATAATTTGAAGTCAGGTAATGTGATGCTGTCAGATTTGTTAGCTTGGATATTCTACTCATTTGAGTAAGTATCAAGGGATGCTATTGCTGGATTACGTAAGAAGATACCTTTAGTTTTGTAAGAAACTATCAAATTGTCTTCCAAAGTGGCTATACCATTTTGCCTTACCACCAGCAATGAATGAGAGTTCTTTGCTCGTTTTTTAACTGGGCAGTTTCTTTTTTATTGTTGAGTTTAAGAGCCTTTTCTTCTTCTTCTTCTCCTCCTCCTTCTTCTTTTTTTCTTTGAGTCAGAGTCTGTCTCTGTGCCCTGGTTAGAGTGCCCTGGCACCATGGCTCACAGCAACCTCAAACTCCTGGGGTCAAGAGATCCTCTTACCTCACTCAGCCTCCTGAATAGCTGGAACCATAGGCACCTGCCACAAAGCCTGGCTAATTTTTTCTATTTTTAGTAGAGATGAGGTCTCACTCTTGCTCAGGCTGATCTAGAGCTCATGAGCTCAAGCAATCCACCCACCTTGGCCTCCCAGATTGGTAGGATTACAGGTGTGAGCCTGAGTTTAAGAGTTTTAAAATATATATTCTGAGGACTGGGCTCAGTGGCTCACACCTTTAACCCTAGCACTTTTGGAGGCTGAGGTAGGATGATTGCTTGAGGCCAGGAGTTCAAGACCAGCCCAAGCAACACTCCTATCTCTGCTTAAAATGAAAAATTAGCTGGGTGTGGTGATACACACCTGTAGTTCTAGCTACTCTGAAGGCTGGGGCAGGAGGTTCACTTAAACCCAGGAGTTTGAGGTTTCTGTGAGCTATGGTGATGCCACTGTATTCTAGCCTAAGCAATGGAACAAGACTGTTCAAAGAAAAAAGAGAAAAAAAAAAAAAAGTATGTATCACACACAGGCATATGCAGACATATAGATAGATGGATAGATAGATAAATAGATAGACAGATAGATAGAAAGATGGAGATACTGGGATGTAAGTTGCTGATCCTTCTGATTGCTGGGTCTCCTCATGTGCTGTGGATCTTGATGACATACTAGTTATTCTGTTGCTCTCCACACTGGGGACCTGGTGATACGAGGCTCACCCACCTGAGGCTCCTTGTCCTCAATGGCTCTCCTTCCTGGCTCCCACATTAGTGTGCTCTTCATATGTTTTGTTTTGGTCCTAAGCTTTGCGCCCTATGTCATTCATGTTTTTGAGGTTTAATACTCAAATTTTGATCTTTAAAACTCAAATTATTGTTTCTGACCCAAGCTTTAAAATCTATTTTGAAATTCAACAGCAAGAATTTGATTTCCTTGCTGTCTGTCTCCCTGATACTTGTGTTTGAATATGAATGGGGGGTAGGGGCCAGGATGTAAGGGTTAGCACTGCAAAAATACTCTCTTGCTGTGTCAGATGTTTGTCCAGAAGCAAATGGAGTCTCATCAGGGGCAGCAGCGCAGGCAGTGATGCTCAGTGACAGAAAGGGGTCCCGGCGTCATTCTGGAGAGTGAATAGCCTCCTTGTTTCGAATTCCAGCTCCATGGTCAGGGGTTCTGTATGTGTCCAGATGGGTTAAGGTGTCAGAAGCATAACTGGAAACAGCTTTAGCAAAGAGGAGAATCCAATTTAAGGATCCCGTGGTGTCTCACAAAACCCCAGGACCAGAAATCAGTTAGGCTTCGGGAACCAACAGAATAAGGAATTCAGATGTAGTCACATTCTTCACTTTTTCTGGTTCACAATATTACTGAAAACTGAAATTTCCTAGTGACGTTTAGACATAGGCTGATCTTCCTTTTTACTTTTGTTTAATTTTTTAACTTTCTTTTTTTAAATTTCAGATTAATACGAGGGTACAAATGGTTAGGGTACCACTTTTTGTATTTGTTAGATAAAGTTCCCCCCACCTGAATTTAATTTTGTTTCTCTCATGTGGGTGTGAAGTTATTTATCTATGGGATTTGTGTTAGTATTGAGTCCATTGGATACTTACTTTTCCATTCTGGTGAAACTTAACTCAGAAGAATTTTCTTCAACTCCATCCAGGTTAATACAAAAAGATGTAAACTCTCCTTCTTTTTGTGACTGAACAGTATCCCACGGTGTACTGATAACCACAGTTTGTTAATCGACTTGTGTGTTGATGGGCACTTGAGTTATTTCCCCATTTTAGTGTTAGTCAATTGAGCTGTGATGAACATTCTAGTTCAAGTGTCCTTACGGTAAAATGATGTTTTTCTTCTGGGCAGACACCTAATAATGGGATTGCAGGATCAAATGGAAGGTCAACTTTTAGCTCTTTGAGGATTCTCCATACTTCTTTCCATGGAGGCTGTATTAGTTTGCAGTCCCACCAGCAGTGTAGACATGTTCCCTTCTCACCACATCCATGCCAGCACCTGCGGCTGGGACTCTGTGATGTGGGCTATTCTCACCAGGGTTAGGTGATATCTCAAGGTGGTTTTGACTTATGTTCCTCTGATGCCTTGAGACGATGAGCATTTCTTCATGTGTTTGTTAGCCATTCATCTATCTTCTTCAGAGTAGGTTCTTTCATATCTTTTGTCCAATGATAAATGGAATTTTTTTTTTTGTCTTTTCTTATTGATTAGTTTGAGTTCTCTGTAGATTCTAGTTATCAGTCCTTGTCAGATTTATAGCATGCAAATATCTCCTCCCATTCTGAAGGTTGTCTGTTTGCTTAAGTTATTGTATCCTTAGCTTTGCAGAAACTATCTTTGATCATGTCCCATTCATTTAATTTTTGGTGTTGTTGCAATTGCCAAGGAGGTCTTTTCATAAAATATTTTCCCAGGCTAATGTTGTTAAGAATTGTTCCTACACTTTCTTCTAGAATTTTTATCACATTGAGTTTTAAATTTAAATTGTTTATCCAGCAAGCAAGAGTCAATTTTTCTAAGTGGGGAGAGGTGTGTGTTCAGTTTCAGTTTTTTGCATGTGGCTAACCACTTCTCCCAGCACCAGTTATTAAATAGAGATTTTTTTCTCCCCGTGTATGCTTTTAGTTGGCTTATTGAAGATCAGATGGTGATAGGTGGCTGGGTTCATCTCTAAGCTCTTTATTCTATTTCATAGATCTATATCTCCATTTTTATGCCAGTACCATGCTATTAGGATCACTGTAGACTTATAGTATAACCTGAAGCCTGATAACATGATGGCTCAGATTTGTTTTTATTTCTTAGAATTGCATTGGCTATTCAGGATTTTTTTCTGGTTCCATATGAAATGAAGTACTATTTTTTTTTCAAGTTCTTCAAAATATGATGTTGGTGCTTTGATGGGGATTTCATTAAATCTATAGATCACTTTGAGTAGTATAGACATTTTAATAATGTTCTTCCATTTGTTAATGTCTTCTGCTATGTCTTTTCTCAAGGTTTCATAATTCTCTCTGTAGAGATCCTTTACATGCTTTGTTAAGTGTACTTCAGGTATTTTATTTTATTTGAAGCTACCATGAAGGGTATTGTGTCTTTGTTTTGATTCTCAGCTTAACTATTATTAGAATATATGCAGGCTACTGATTGGTGGACATTGTTTTTTTTTTATTGTTGGGATTCATTGAGGGTACAATAAGCCAGGTTACACTGATTGCAATTGTTAGGTAAAGTCCCTCTTGCAATCATGTCTTGCCCCCATAAAGTGTGGCACACACTAAGGCCCCACTCCCCTCCCTCCGTAACCTTAATTGTCATTAATTGTCCTCACATCAAAATTGAGTACATAGGATTCATGCTTCTCCATTCTTGTGATGTTTTACTAAGAATAATGTCTTCTACTTCCATCCAGGTTAATAAAAAGGATGTAAACTCTCCATTTTTTTTAATGGCTGAATAGTATTCCATGCTGTACATATACCATAGCTTGTTAATCCATTCCTGGGTTGGTGGGCATTTAGGCTGTTTCCACATTTTGGTGATTGTAAATTGAGCTGCAATAAACAGTCTAGTACAAATGTCCTTATGATAAAAGGATTTTTTTCCTTCTGGGTAGATGCCCAGTAATGGGATTGCAGGATCAAATGGGAAGTCTAGCTTGAGTGCTTTGAGGTTTCTCCATACTTCCTTCCAAAAAGGTTGTACTAGTTTGCAGCTCCACCAGCAGCATAAAAGTGTTCCCTTTTCTCCACATCCACACCAGCATCTGTCATTTTGAGATTTTGTGATGTGGACCATTCTCGCTGGGGTTAGATGGTATCTCAGGGTGGTTTTGATTTGCATTTCTCTAATAAGTAGGGATGATAAACATTTTTTCATATGTTTGTTAGCCATTCGTCTGTCTTCTTTAGAGATGGTTTCTATTCATGTCTCTTGCCTATTGATGGGGGATTGTTGGCTTTTTTTCATGTGGATTAATTTGAGTTCTCTATAGATCCAAGTTAGCAAGCTTTTGTCCAATTCAAAATATGCAAATACCCTTTCCCATTGTGTAGGTTGTCTGTTTGCTTTGGTTGTTGTCTCCTTAGCTGTAAAGAAGCTTTTCAGTTTAATGAAGTCCCATTTGTTTATTTTTGTTGTTGTTGCAATTGCCATGGCAGTCTTCTTCATGAAGTCTTTCCCCAGGCCAATATCTTCCAGTGTTTTTCGTATGCTTACTTTGAGGATTTTTATTGTTTCATGCCTTAAATTTAAGTCCTTTATCCATCTTGAATCAATTTTTTGTGAGTGGGGAAAGGTGTGGGTCCAGTTTCAGTCTTTTACATGTGGATATCCAGTTCCCCCAACACCATTTATTGAATAGGAAGGCTTTCCCCCGAGGTATGTTCTTGTTTGGTTTATCAAAGATTAGGTGGTTGTAAGATGTTAGTTTCGCTTCCTGGTTTTTTATTCGATTCCAAGTATCTATGTCTCTATTTTTGTGCCAGTACCATGCTGTCTTGACCACTATGGCTTTGTAGTACAGCCAAAAATCTGGTATAGTGATGCCCCCAGCTTTATTTTTATTACTAAGAACTGCCTTAGCTATACAGGTTTTTTTCTGGTTCCATACAAAACACAGAATCATTTTTTCCAAATCATGAAAGTACAATGTTGGTATTTTAATAGGAATGGCATTGAAGAGGTAGATTGCTTTGGGAAGTATAGACATTTTAACAATGTTGATTCTTCTCATCCATGAGCATGGTATGTTCTTCCATTTGTTAATATCCTCTGCTATTTCCTTTCTGAGGATTTCATAATTTTCTTTATAGAGGTCCTTCATCTCCTTTGGTAGGTATATTCCTAGGTATTTCATTTTCTTTGAAACTATGGTAAAGGGAATTGTGTTCATAATTAGCTTCTCATCTTGACTGTTATTGGCATATATAAAGGCTACTGACTTGTGGACATTGATTTCATATCCTGAGGCATTACTGTATTTTTTGATGACTTCCAGGAGTCTTATGGTTGAGTCTTTGGGATTCTCTAAGTATAAGATCATATCATCAGCAAAGAGGGAGAGTTTGACCTCCTCTGCTCCCATTTGGATTCCCTTGATTTCCTTGTCTTGCCTAAGTGTATGGGCTAGAACTTCTAGCACTATGTTGAATAGTAAAGGTGACAGAGGACAACCTTGTCTGGTTCCAGTTCTAAGAGGAAAAGCTTTCAGTGTTACTACTCCATTCAGTAAAATATTAGCTATGGGTTTGTCATAGATAGCTTCAATCGGTTTTAGAAATGTGCCACCTATGCCTATACTCTTCAGTGTTCTAATTAGAAAAGGATGCTAGATTTTATCAAATGCTTTTTCTACATCTATTGAGAGGATCATATAATCTTTATTTTTGCCTCTGTTAATACAGTAAATAACGTTTATGGACTTATGTATGTTAAACCCGCCTTGCATCCCTGGGATGAAACCTACTTGATCATGATGTATAACTTTTTTGATGATAAGCTGTGATCTATTTGCTAGAATTTTGTTGAGAATTTTTGCATCTATATTCATGAGTAAAATTGGTCTGAAATTCTCCTGTTTAGTTGGGTCTTTTCCTGGTTTGGGTATCAGGGTGTTGTTTGCTTTGTAGAATGTGTTGGGGAAGATTCCTTAATCCTAAATTTTTTGGAATAATTTCTGTATTACAGGAATAAGCTCTTCTTTGAAATTTTGATAGAATTCTGGTGTGAAGCCATCTGGACCAGGACATTTTTTTGGGTGGAAGCTTTTTTATTGTTTCTTTAATCTCTGTGCTTGAAATTGGTCTGTTCAGGGGCTCTATTCTTCCTGGCTAAGTCTAGGGAGAGTGTGATTCCAAATATTTATTCATTTCCTTCACATTGTCAAATTTCTGGGCATAGAGTTTCTGGTAGTATTCAGAGATGATCTCTTGTATCTCTGTGGGATCAGTTGTTATTTCCCCTTTATCATTTTTGATTGAGGTTACTAGAAATTTGACTTTTCTATTTCTAGTTAGTCTGGCAAGTGGTATATCTATTTTATTTATTTTTTCAAAAAACCAACTCCTTGTTTCATTAATTTTCTGAATGATTCTTTTGTTTTCAATTTCATTGATTTCTGATTTGATTTTGGACATTTCTTTTCTTCTACTGGGTTTAGGCTTAGCTTGTTCTTCTTTTTCCAATTCCATAAGATGGCTTGTGAGTTTGTTGATGCGCTCTCTTCCTGTTTTTCGAATGTAGGCATCTAAAGTGATAAATTTTCCTCTCAAAACTGCTTTTGCAGTATCCCACAGGTTTTGGTAGCTGTGTCTTCATTGTTGTTATGTTGAAGGAAGTTAATGATTTCCTGTTTTATTTCTTCCTGCATCCATCTGTTATTCAACAGAAGATTGTTTAATTTCCATGCCTTTGTGTGGGGTGGAGTGTTTTTGTTAGAGTTGAGTTCCACCTTTACTGCCTTATGGTCTGAGAAGATACAAGGTAAAATTTCAATTCTTTTGATTCTGTTGATATTTGTGTCCCAGGATATGATCAATTTTGGAGAATGTTCCATGGGGTGATGAGAAGAATGTATATTCTTTATCTTTGGGATGAAGTGTTCTATGTGTCTATCAAGCACAGTTGTTCTAGGGTCTCATTTAAATCTCTTATATCTTTGTTTAATTTTTGTTTAGAGGATCTGTCCAGCTCTGTAAGAGGAGTATTAAAGTCCCCTGTTATTATGGTATTATCAGATATCATATTACTCAGACTGAGTAAGGTCTGTTTCATGAATCTGGGAGCATTTAAATTGGGTGCATAAATATTTAGAATTAAAACGTCTTCTTGTTGTATTTTTCCCTTGACCAATATAAAGTGACCATCTTTGTCTTTTTTGTCTTTAGTTGCTTTAAATCCACATGTATCTGAAAATAAGATTGCAACTCCTCTTTTCTTCTGAATTCCATTTGCCTGAAAAAT
>CAUYPK010011331.1:0-16053 GCA_963574355.1 Loris lydekkerianus | reverse complement strand
GAGCTTTTTGACCTTTCCAATACATTTTAAACCATCAAAAACCACATGGGAGCTGACACCCAGTTCTTCCGCCATCCCACGCACCGTTTGTGATGGGTCAGTCTCCACCAGGGTCCTCAAATCCTCATCCTGGATTACTCTAGATCTACCACTTCAGGGCTCATCTTTGAGGCTAAAATTTCCAGAACAAAATTTTGCAAACCAACGTTGAACAGTGCGTTCATTAACACTATCATTGCCGAATGCCTGGTTAATTTTTCGGGCTGTTTCAGCAGCACTTTGGTTCAATTTGAATTCATAGAGAAAAATTGGCCGAAAATCACTTAATGACATCATATAGTAATAGGCTGAAAAGAATAAAAAAAAATTAAAACTATAAAAAAAGAACAGCATCAATGTATAGAGTACAAAATTCTCTATCGATCAGTATATACCATGACACAGTAGAATAAATATTTATTGAGATATGGAGCTACAAAAACACATGACATTAAAACGAACAAAACTTTTGAAACAACCTAGTTCACAGTATATAGCTCAATTATTCTTGCACAGAAACCCTGATTACCTCCATTTTCCTAACCACCAATCACCTTTCCCCACATGTTAGAGCTCCTCCCCATTTCTATCCGGTAAATAGCCCCAAGCCCTATTTTCAGAAAGGTGGATTTGAGATGTGTTATACGGTCTCCTTCCCTGGCAGCCGTGCAAATAAAATCTTCTCCTTTTTGCGAAACCTGGCATCACAGTGGTTGTTTTTCTGGATGTGCGCAGAATAAAACTGGTTGGATATGAGTAATGAGTCAGCAGATAGGTCGGGTCCCCCTGTGCTGCAGAACAAACCTGGTTTGGGTATCACTAATGTGTCAGCAGATGGCCCTGTCCACCTGTACTGCCCCACACTGCTCTTCAGCATGGTGGTCCAGGACGGTGTGGCCTTGCCTGGTTCCTTCCCACCGGCTTATGTGAAGAGAGTTAAACACCTACAGAGGATGATGCAAAGTGAGAATGGCTCTTTAGAGCCTCAAAGGATGTGCCTGTTTAAGACGTTCCCAAGGTGATGCTCTTTGGATTTCTCCACGTTTTTAACTTGCTTCTTTTGTCTTCGCATTTGCACCCTTCTCCCAAAGCCCTTCCCTTTTCTAATCTTGTCTGTGTCTTTCTCTACCTTTAAAAATCCCCATCCTCTCAACCCAAGTGTCCCACAGCACAGCCCCGTCCTCAGCATGATCTCCTCACTCTCTCTGGAGCCCTAAGTTTTCCCAACTCTGACGCACTCCATCTGAGATCATGTCCATGCAGGTAGCTCTTAAGATTAGTGTGGTGCCGGTGGGCCCCGCCACCACAGAAACAGTCTCTCTGCACAGTCTGCGATGCCACCTTCGATGAACTTAGCCTCTCCAAATAAAACTGAGCCTTCTCAGATGACTCTTATTAGAGAGTTAAAAAATAAAAATTAAAAAAATGGGGGCCCTCATGAGTGTGAAGAGCAGGTATGCCTGTTAGATCAAACACAAGTGCCTTGACAGTATGGTCAGGCCTAAGTAAGAATGAGAAATAAATAAAGTAGGCTGACGTAAATGTTCTTGTAGAATTGTGTAAGTGGAGAGGACTGTGGCACTCTGAGGTCCATGTACTATATCTAGAAGGGGCACTCACTTTCGTGCCCAGCTGAATGTTGCTGCAGAGAGATGAATATCAGTGTGGCCAGAATTTTATAGATACGTATATATGTAGCTACATAGATACATATCATAATTTTGTTTTTTTGTTTTTTAGACAGAGTCTAATTATGTCACCCTTGGTAGAGTACCATGGTGTCACAGCTCACAGCAACCTCAAACTTTTGGACTTAAGCAATTCTCTTGCCTCACCCTCCCAAGTAGCTGGGACTACAGGCATCTGCCACAAAGCCTGGCAATTTTTTTTTTTGTAGTTATCATTGTTCTTGCAGGCCTAGAATGCTTTCGAACCCACCAGTCTTGGCGTATGTGGCTGGTGCCATAATCACTGAGCTATGGGCACCAAGCCAAATATATCATTTTCTAGCGCTGTAGAGTCAACCTCCTCACAGCAACTGCAAACTCCTGGGTTCAAGCGATCCTCCTGCCTCTCAGCCTTCTAAGTAGCTGGACTAGGGGCACACCATCACACTTGGTTACATTTTCTATTTTTGTTAGAGCTGGGTGTCTCTCTCTCTCTCGTGCTCAGGCTGGTCTTGAACTCCTGAGCTCAAGCAATCCTCCTGCCTCAGGCTCCCAGCGTGCTGGGATCACAGGCGTGAGCCACTGAGCCCAGCCAGACTGCTGTATTTCAAAGTCATATTTGTATTGGTTCGTTCTTTAAATAAAATTTAAAACACTTTTAAACCAAATGAAACCTCCTTTTAGTTTAATATAACCTATGTTTTGCCTGTCTGTGAGCCCTAGACTAAAGCCATATAAACCTGCAGGAATGAGAAAATACTATTCTTTGCAAAAATTTCCTAACTTGCAAGCCACCTTTCCTTCAAGAAGCCATAGTCAGGTTTTCTCCAAAGTGATGTTATTTCCTTTACTGACCCTTTCCTTGGCGCACCTCCAAAGTGTTGCTCTTCCCTTCTCCTGGGAATAAGAAAAGGCTATTTTCTTAGTAGTACAAAAGGAACTCTTGAAATTTGACTACATTCTTTGTTGCCAGCCTTTGTTATTTTTATTTCATTTGAAGGTTTGAGTAGAAGTAATTTTTTTCTTTCACTTTCTTCAGATACCAGGCAGATTTCAGCCTCAGGGCCCTACCCAGCTGGCACAGGCCCTTTCCAAGGCAGTGGGGTGCCCTGCCTATGTATACACGTGGTCAAAAGGGTCTGTGAAATTTGCAAAGGTCAGCTAGTCCCCCTTCCCCGAGTCACACTTTGCCTTCTGTCTGGTTGCTTATATTGGTTGTGGACATTTCAGGGACTTGGGTCAGGCAAGTAGAGCTGGTTCTACCCATTGTTTGGGATATGTTTCTGTGGGGCTCACCGGGTCTATGGATATCTACCTAGTTAGTATAGCCAGTCATTCTGGTACAGGAATGGCTTCCAGAAATTAACTGGCCATTATGCGAATTCACCAAGGCAATAACAATGGGTGCAAACCCTAGGTCTCTCACAGTAAGAACCCACCTCTTGGCTCTGTGCCTGTGCTCAGTGGTTAGGGTGCCGGCCACATGTACCAAAACTGGTTGGTTCGAACCCGGCCAGGGCCTGCTAAACAACAATGACAACAATAACAAAAAAATAGCTGCAGCATTGTGGAGGGTGCCTATGGTCCCAGCTACAAGAGAATTGCTTAAGCCCAAGGGTTTGAGTCTGCTGTGAGTTGTCACAGCACTCTACCAAGGGTGATATAGTGAGACTTTGTGTCAAAAAAAAAAAAAAAAGAAAGAGAGAAAGAAAAGAAAACCCGTCTCTTTAAGTGCCCAATCCTGAAAAGGAGTGGGTAGAACAAAAGAAACACTCTAGAGACAAGAGTGAATTATGTTTCTATTTTTTGTACAGAAAGTGACACAGCAATAAGCCACATAAAGAGGCACTGGAATGGCATACAGTCAAAAATGCAGGGGAAAAAAGTATAGAGGTGTGTCAGGCAATTAATTTATAGGAATTGTATGTTCTTTTTCTGGGTTTTGTGATAGTTTTAATATTGGTCATCTTTTAAAAGTTATAATTTGAGGCTCGGTGCCTGCGGCTCAAGCGGCTAAGGCACCAGCCACATACACCTGAGCTGGTGGGTTCGAATCCAGCCTGGGCCCACGGAACAACAATGACTGCTACAACCAAAAAAAAAAAAAAAAAATCTGGCGTTGTGGTGGGCGCCTGTAGCTACTTGGGAGGCAGAGGCAGGAGAATCGCTTGAGCCCAGGAGTTGGAGGTTGCTGTGAGCTGTGACGCCACAGCTCTCTACCCAGGGTGACAGCTTGAGGCTCTCTCACAAAAAAAAAAAAAAAAAAAAAATTGAAAAAAAGTTGTAATTTGATATCAAACCCTACTGGGATGAACATTATTTTTCAGTTTTGTTTGTTTACACAAAGCATTGTGAGCATACATTGCAAAAACAAACAAACAAACAAACAAACAAAAAAACATGGAAATAACTCAAACACATAGGAAAACTATTAGTGAAAGAAAGAAATAATTAATGTTGAAATGAGCTGTTTGGTTATAATAATTCACTCTTCAGAGATTCAGTATACAATGAAACAAGGCTGTTCTATTCACCTCCAAGCACTGTCTTCTGTGCAAATTCTCAAGGGTTTGCAGTTCAATTTCTGTACTTCCTGCTTTAGCTTTCTAATTTCTATTCTCAGAACAAAACTTTTGGTTTAAATTATATAAATTGTGTGTAGTTTTTTTTTTTTTTGTAGAGACAGTTTCACTTTGTCACCCTCGGTGCTATGATATCACAGCTCATAGCAACCTTCAGTTCTTGGGCTTAGGCGATTCTCTTGCCTCAGCTAGGACTACAGGCGCCCACCACAAGGACCGGCTATTTTTTTGTTGTAGTTCAGCCAGGGCCTGGTTAGAACCTCCCACCCTCGGTATATGGGGCCAGCACCCTACTCACTGAGCTACAGGAGCTGCCCAAGTGTGTAGTTTTTTGTTTACATTGTTCAGGTTTGTTTTCTTCTTGCCTAACCAGACTAATGTCTTCTTCCTTAGATTGCATTTTGGAGCAACCAGGAATCATAGTGCGTTAGCATTCGCTCATCCAGAAAGACGTGATGCCAGGCACTATGCTGCCCAGTAGTCTGAAGGAACAGCGACAGGGACAGGAATATAAAGATGAGTAAGACATTGCCATTGCTTTCAAGAAGCTCACTCTCCCCTGGGAAAGACTCCTGGTCTAGTGGAGAAGCGTATGGTTAAAATGCCCTACTATGAGAAGAAGAATGTGGAAGTGATTTACTGGGGGTCAAGAAGACTTCTTACAGGTATTAAGATCTGAACTAGGTCTTGAGGGATGAAAGCAGCTTATGAGTTAAGACAGGAAAGTATATTCAGGGCAAAAGGAAAACAGCTGAAAGCTGAGCACAGCCTGTAATCCCAGTGCTCTGGAAGGCCAATGGAAAAAGAGCTTAGGCTAAGAATTTGAGACTAGCATGGAGAACATAGCAAGTTCCCACCTCTACAAAAAAAATGTAAAATATTAGCTGGGTGTGGTGGTGCATGCCTGTGTTCCCAGTTACTGGGAACCTCAGGAGGCTGAGGCAGGAGAATCACGTGAGCCCAGGAGTTTAAGGTTACACTGAGTTATGATCAAGCCACTGCATTCTAGCATGGGCAAGAGAATGAGACTCTGACCCAAGAAAGAAAGGAAGGAAGGAAGGAAAGAGGGAGGGAGGGAGGGAGGGAAAAACAGTTGAGTCATGATGGAACATCTTATGTTGGCATAAAAGAAGTGGAATAAGAGGTGAAAAGAGAGTATCAAGAGCGAGAATGGAAGGTGGGTTGGGCCCAAATCATGAAAGACTTGATTCTTTATTATTTGAAGAATAATGTGATGCAGGTGTATTTGTGAACCACCTTTATTTTGTTCCATGAATACAGGGAGACTTAACATGCAGGTAGACTTTTAGTTCAGTGTAGATCCATGACAGATCTTGGGATTCTTGGATGTGATCTCTTCCATAGGTGAAATTCAAAACCTTATCAGAAAGGATCTGAAGCATAAATAACTAATTCTCCTTAGCAGTGATGTCAGTAACAAGAAACTTGACCAAAATTTTAAAATTTCAGAACTGAACGAATGTTATTTAATACTGGCATTTAATCAGTGGACTGGTGACCTCATTGCTCAATTTCAAACAAGTTTGCCTAGTTCCTTACATTGTGCTTAAAATTAGCATTGAAGAGCTTTTATGCTCCTCTGTAAGAATTCCTTAGGTCTCTAAATTTCCAACATTAATTTGAAATTTAAGGTAAACAATAAATTGTATTTCATAAGTTCTATTCACTGGATCCTGAGACAATATTTTCTTCTGAATATATACTCATGATATAATTTTAGTAAAATTATATCATTTTGAAAATAAATTATTATTATTATACTCAATTTGGGCCTAGTTGTCGTTTAGAAAGAAATTAATTATTAAGTGTATTATCATGATCTACCACCTAGGCTAAGAATAAAATGAAGAGATTAAATAAAATCTACACAATTGGTAATACTAAATTAATTTACCAGGCTATACGTGCATTTTTTACATTGTCTGAAGCAAATGTCTTCCTTGGTATTTTATTTTTATTTTTATTTTTTGTTGTTGTTGTAGTTTTTGTCTGGGGCTGGGTTTGAACCCACCACCTCCAGTATATGGGGCCGGCGCCCTACTCCTTTGAGCCACAGGCGCCGCCCAGTATTTTATTTTATTTTTATTTTTTGGAGACAGAGACTCCAAAAAATTAGCATCATAGAGCTAGAGTGCCCTGCCATCATCGTATGTCTTCCTACCTCAGCTTCCCAAGTAGCTGACACTACAGGTACACATCACAACACCTGGCTAATTTTCTATTTTTAGTAGAGACATGTCTTGTTCTTGCTCAGGCTGGTCTCAAACTCCTGACCTCAAGTGATCTACCTGCCTTGGCCTCCCAGAGTGCTAGGATACAGGTGTGAGCCACCACACCTGGCTCTTCCTTAACTTTTTAATCTCTTCAGCAAGTATCCTTTCAGTGATGGTTGTAAAAATTATTGTCTTATTTATGACTTAAGATGGATCATCAAATGATGACAATGAAAGGATGTATCATACTTAAGAAGCCGCAGCTGACTGAAAATAAAATAATTCAACAATCAGTATTTTTATTTTTCAGCCAAATTCTTGCCTACAGCAAGTCTAACCTGGTTTCTCCTTTGCCTTGTCTATGATTTATGCTAATTTCTGTGGCTGGTTTAAAGTTTTATAATACAGTAAATTTAGCCCACAAAGGCAGGTTGCCAGCCTTTTCCAAGAATAGTTTTAAATTAAAATAAAGTAGCAATGTTCATTGTTTTCTTTGGAAACAGGAAATTTCCATTGGATAGCTTTTATATTATTGTTTTCGTCTCAGGCTGGAAAATTCATATTAGCTGCTTCTGATTGATTCTGCCTTTCCAGATGAGCACTAGGATGAGTTCGCAGACGTTGATGCAAGTGTGAGCAGTCCCCAAAGTCTGGAACATGACGTCAAGCTTGGGTTTTGATGCCTCACGGAACTGCTTCCTATCTGAAAGGAAAACTCCTGTTTCCTCTGCACTTCACTCTTCACACTCACACCATTTCACTTCTGACATCCAAAGTGTAGGATTTTTCCCACACCAACCAATTCTCCAACTGTTTGGATACCAAGTGGGTGTCTTAAAAGTCAAATCAATTCTGATACTATCCATCTGAGGTTAGTCCATACTCCACAGATGAAGGGCCCAGTCCTACAGGACAGCCTCCTTGTCAAACACCAATTACAAGTCCAGCTTACCACCCGTGCTTCTGCCGAACAGCTATTAATTGGAAGATCCTGCAACCCCCTTTTGGTTTTTATAATTTTCTGGAGCAGCTCAAAGAACTCAGCAAAATAGTTTATGTGCTGAACCTCCAGTTTATCATAAAAGGTATAACTCAGGCACAGCCAGATAAAAGAGGTACATAGGGCTGGGTATGGAGGAAAGGGTCTGGAATGTCTGTACCCTTGCTAGGCACCACCCTCCCAGCACCTCAACAGATTCAGCAACTTGAAAGCTCTCTGAATCCTGTCAGTTTGGGTTTTTACCGGGGCTTTATTACGTGAATTAACATATAATCTCAAGCACCCTGGCCAAATGAATAGACCCCATTTGGCCAAGGAGAACCCCAGAAATACCATAAAACTCAGTTGCTGGCCATGAGGAGGGAGGTCAGATGCCCCCTTCTCATTAACAGGAACTCATCGACTGACCTAAGGCTGTGTAAGGCAAAGCTTAAGTCTACAACTGCAGGTGCAGGAGACTGAGTATAGTAGAGAGACTTGTCTCTGATTAACAGACTTCTTAAAACATTCCAAATCCTTAGATAAAGTTTCATTTCTTTAACCAATTACAACTTAAAAATTCTTGGCTAGGCGCCTGTAGCTCAAGAGGCTAAGGTGCCAGTCACATACACATGAGCTGGTGGATTCTAATTCAGCCTGGGCCTGCCAAACAACAATGACAATTACAACCAAAAAATAACTGGGTGTTGTGGTGGGCGCGTCTAGTTCCAGCTAGTTGGAAGGCTGAGGCAAGAGAATCGCTTAAGGCCAGGAGTTGGAGGTTGCTGTGAGCTGTGATGCCCCGGCATTCTACCCAGGGCAACAGCTTGAGGCTCTGTCTCAAAAAAAAAAAAAAAAATCTTTAAAGCCACCAATAACCCATAATCTCCCCTCCCCTCGAAATGTCCCAACATTTTAAGCAAAATCATTGTACATCTTCCATGTATTGATTTGTGACTTTATATGTAATTTCTGCCTTGCTGAAATGTTTAAAACCAACTGTAACCCAGCCACAGTGAGACCACTTGCTCAAGGCTTCTTGGGCCTGGCTCTCTGGACCATGGTTGCACAGATTCAACTCAGAATAAACCTCTGTAAATTATTTTACAGAGTTTGGGTTCTTTTCAACTCACAATTACACAGGCATGACTGATTAAATCATTGGCTTTTAGCTATTAAGTCTATCTCCAGTCCCTCTTCCCTCCTGGAGGTTGGAGTGGTTGGTTCTCTTGGCAAACCCTGAGACTATACAGGAGCCTGTGGCGTGCAAAAAGACACATCACTTCAGTTAACTCCCATGGTTTTAGGAGCTGTATGCCAGGAAAGGATGGGGGTAGGGAGGTGGAAGGGGGAGACAGAATTATGTCATACCGTCCCATACTCATTAGATTACATGAGAAAGTCCAGTATAGAAACAGTTGAAATAGTTTACATTTTCTCCCCTTTTCTTCCCAAGGAAAATATTAGAACCAGATATAGGGAATGCTATCCAATTTTTTAAAAGCAGGTAATTCCAATGTTATTTGTCAACTGAAGAATGGGAGGTTCTTAAATTTGGAAAAGAGAGCTTCATTTCCCATTGCAGGCAGCAATCTCAAAAGCTGCAAAGCACAGCCTCAGGCAGAAGCCCAGAGAAAGCACTAGAAGGAAGTGGTAAAAGAACCGTGATTTATGCTGAGCAGCTGTCTGAAGGTACATGTCTAACAAGCTATAGGAGGAGTCATGAATATTCATGAGCGGAGAAACATGCGCATGCTCAATTGAGCTTCAGGCAGCTTCACGCGTCCCGTGTTCACACAATGTCGGCATTAGAGTGATCCAAGGGTGGAGATGTTGCCCCTCTGACATCAACAGGTAACGCAGAGGACATGAAAACCCTCACTGCACAATTTCCACAGACGGCCCAAACCAGTCCATCGTCGTTGGTCCCTTATGGGGAAGGAAGGCCAGTCAGCTGTGTGGAAACCGCGGAGAGGGAGGAGCAGCCCGAGGCCGCAGGTGGGAATCGGGAGGAGCCGCCGGCGTCTGCCTGTCCCGTGGGCAGTGACTGAGGGAGGGGGTGTAACTGGCCCTGTCTGACCTCCTTCCCAGTCGGGGCTGAAAACTCAGTTTGAAGGTTTCTCTGAGGTCCCCTGGGCCAAGAGGGTGTTCATTCACTCAGTTTGGGGGTGGCGGGGCTTAGGATTTTATTTTTGTTTCTCACATTTAAACGATTTTAGAGGCTAGAAAGAGAAGGAAAGCTTCCAAATTATTTTTATGAAGGTGATATTAAATACAGACATGACGAAGACAACAAAGGATAAAACTATATAGACCAGTCTTTCAATCACTGTCAACATTAAAGTGCCAAGAAGCAAAATCCAATGGGAATTTATGACCATGAAGGTTTTCCCCTCATAAAATGTAGTTGGTTCAACTCTAGAAAATCTAATAATATTTATTA
Source organism: Loris lydekkerianus (assembly GCA_963574355.1). Classification (NCBI taxonomy): domain Eukaryota; kingdom Metazoa; phylum Chordata; class Mammalia; order Primates; family Lorisidae; genus Loris; species Loris lydekkerianus. The sequence continues at coordinate 6,109 of CAUYPK010011331.1, read as the reverse complement.
TCCATCACAGGATCACTTCCATAGATGCTGAAAAGGCATGTGACAAAATTTAACAATAATCTTAGATAATAAAGCAAAGAAACTCTCAAAGAAAAGATGAATAATTCTTTAATTTATTTTTTTTGAGACAAAGTCTCATTCTGTTACCCTGAGTAGAGTGCTCTGGTATCATAGCTCACAGCAACCTCAAACTTCTGGGTTCAAGTGATCCTCTTGCCTCAGCCTCCCGAGTACTCCAGGTGCCCACCACCATACACTGCTAGTTTTTCTATTTATGGTAGAGCTGGGGTCTGACTCCTAGTCAGGCTGGTCTCAAATTCCAGCTCACACAATCCACCCTCCTCGGCCTCAATAATTATCATATCTATCTCAGATCAAATGCCAGCACAATCTATTGAGGAAAACTAAAAGCTTGTCAGCTTTAATATTGGAACAATTGAATAGTCAGTGATTTTATTTATTTATTTTTGAGACAGAGTCTCACTGTGTCACCCTCTGTAGAGTGCTCTGGCATCAAAGCTCACAGCAACCTGAAACTCTTGGGCTTAAGCCATTCTCCTGTCTCAGTCTCCCAGTAGCTGGGACTATGGGAGCCCACCACCATGCCAGCTATTTTTTGTTGCAGTTGTCATTGTTGTTTAGCTGGCCCAGGCTGGTTTCGACCCTGCCACCCTCAGTGTATGTGGCTGGCACCACAACCACTGTGCTTCAGGCGCTGAGCCAAATAGTCAATGATTTTTAAAAAGACTGGATGTATATCTAGCATTGGATAAAAAGATACAGGCCAATGAAATGAAATCATTCACTTTTTTAGAAAAAAATTTAATTAGAATCAAAACACAAGACTTCAGGGGAGAATTATTTTTTATAACCTTGGAGGAAAAAAAAGAATTTCTGAGTAAAACTCATAGATGATTTAACTATAAGACAGTACATTTCCTGAAAACTATAAAATAATAAATTGATTAAAAAAGAGATAAAACCTGATTGGAGCAATAATAATCATCAAATAGTTATAAAGGCACTGAAAACTTATGGGGCCAGTCTAGAAGGTACTGTCAAATGAAATTCTTGCCTCCTAGTACCATGCCCTATGTAGCATTTGTTTTTGTTTTTGTTTATTTTTTTGAGACAGAGTCTCACTCTGTGTCCTGGGTAGAGTGCTGTGGCTTCACAGCTCACAGCAACCTCACACTTGGGCTTGAGCAATCCTCTTGCCTCAGCTTCCTGAGTAGCTGGGACTACAGACACCTGTCACAACACCCAGCTACTTGTGTAGCTCTCTCACTGCATCAGGCATGATCTGGACTGAGTGTGACCAATAGAATGAGACAAAAGTGACAGTGTTGACTTCCAAGGCTAGGTCATTAAAAGGCATTGCCTCTTCTATCTTGCTCTTTCTAACTGCTTACTCTGGGGTAAGCCATACACCATGCTGTGAGGACACTCAGGCAGTCTTCTGGGGAGGCCTCTGAAACAAGGCTCTTGGCCAACTGTGAGCACCAAAACTTGCCAGTTGTTTTAGAGAGATATTTTGATCCTCTAGCCCCAATAAAGACAGCTGACGGCTCCAACCCTAGCCAATATCTGACTGAAATCTCATGACAAACTTCAAGCCAGAACCATCTAGCTAAGCTGCTTCCAAAATCCTGATCCATAGAATCAGTGAGATAATGAAATGGTCATGGTTGTTGTAGGCCATTGAGTTTTGGGATGACTTCTTACACTGCAACAGATAAACAGGATAGAAATCTACCTCTTAAAAGGCATATATATATATCATAGCTTTAAAAAATTTCTTTTAGACCTTCAATAAATTGACAATTTTTATGCCATTTGCACTATGCTAAGGCATAAAAAGGAAATATTTGTAATGCATGCTATGAAATGATAATGTTGATATCAATATTAGACCAAGTATAGTACCCAAACAAATAACCAAATAGAAAGGCAGAGATAAGAAATCCCATGTTGGTTCACCACCTGTGGCTCAAGTGGCTAAAGTGCCAGCCACATACACTGGCAGGTTCAAATCCAGCCCGGGGCCCGCCAAACAACAATGATGGCTGCAACCAAAAAATAGCTGGGCGTTGTGGTGGGCACCTGTAGTCCCAGCTATTCTGGAAGCAGAGGCAGGAGAATCGCTTGAGCCCAGGGGTTGAAGGTTCCTGTGAGCTATGATGCTACAGCACTCTACCCAAGGCAACAGCTTGAGGCTCAGTCTCAAAAAATAAAAATAAAAAAGAAATCCCATGTTGAGGCCCTCTCAGTTATGACTACACACACAGATATCCTCATTAAAATATTTGTAAATTTGATCCAGCAGCATATAAATATAACAAAATACTACGATTTGAGTTTGATTGAATTGATCCATCACCAGGAAAATTTATCCTTATAATTCACTGCATTAGCATATCATCAAGAAAACTTTATATTATTCACAATAGATGCTAAAAAATTATTTGATAAAATTTAACAACCATTACATTAAACATAATAAACTAGGGTTAGCAATAAAGCTGACAAAGGATGCTAATAGTAAGTCTAAAGCACAATGTGAATCATTAAAAATGTTCCCATTTCATTTAGAAGAAAATCAAAGATTTCCTCAAACACAACTATTGAAAAATTGCACTTGAAGTTCTATTCAAATTAATGAACTACGTAAAAGAGAAGTATTAAGAAGACACAAAACTGGTTTGAAAGTATATGGTTGAAACTACAGAACTTCAGGGTTGGTGTCCGTAGCTTAATGGGTAAGGCGCCAACCACATATACCAAAGCTGGCAAGTTTGAGCCCAGCCCTGGCCAGCTAAATAACAATGACAACTGCAACCAAAAAAACCAAAAAATAGCCAGTTGTTGTGGTGGGTGCCTGTAGTCTCAACTATTCTGGAGGCTGGGGCAAGAGAATCACTTAAGCCCTAGAATTTGAAGTTGCTGTAAGTTGTGACACCACGGCACTCTACACAGGGTGACATAGTGAGACTCTGTCTCAAAAAAAAAAAAAAGAAACTAAAGAATTTCAGAAGAATTAAAAAAAAAAAAAAAAAAAAGGAAGGAAGGAAAGCAAAGAGAGGGGAAAAAGTAAGTTTAGTATGGGGTCCGGATAAAAAAGCTAATACATAAAAATTAAAGAAATAATTTGATAGTAACAAAAATACTTTATTTACAATATCAGAAAATTACAAAATACTTAGGAATAGAGCTAACAAGAAATGTGTAGACTTTTATTAAGAAAATTAGAAAAATGTTTTGAAAGATATAAAAGACCATAGTAAAAGAAGAGAGATGCATTTTTTTCTGAAATAAAATAATAAACTATGCAAAGATTTCAATCCTCCCAAGTGAAGGTACACTCGTAACTCAATGTAACTCCAACCAGAATTTTACCAGTCTCTTTAAATGTGACAAGCCACCTTGAAAGTTTATATGAAACAGAAATTAATGGGTAAAAGTTGTCTCCTTTTTTAAAAATAAAGATGGAAAGAAATGGAGATGGGAAACTTGGCCTACCAGATAACAGAGCATGCTATAAATCTATAATAATTAAAACAGTGTGGTTAAATATTAAAATATAAATATTAAAAACAGAACTATGCAACAGCTTCCCTGCAACAGGGCACGGTGAGTCTGGGGAGATAAAACTCCAGGCATCTTTGGCTGGTGGGATCTGCCTATAATCATCCCTTTGAGGATACAGGGAGTCAACAAGGGACTTCTGGATCCCAAGAGGATGACAAAAACAGTGGAAAACTGGCAAGTGGTTGCATGTGTTCTATCAACCTAATCCCGCTGGCAACCGTAAGTACAAGCAGCAGTGAGACTGCAAACCGGAAAGGCCTTATCTGTGAACTATTTTGGTGTTTTTGGACTTGGCACTCAGTTGAACTGCCTTGGGGAGAGCTTGAGCAGGAGTGCAGAGAACTTTGGGCATTGTCTGGGGCCCCAGACTGAGCCCCTGAGCTGGGCTCAGGAAGCCATTGTGAGAGAACTGCCCAGGTAAGCTCCGCCCTCAGGGTCCCAGAGCAAGGATCTGGCGGGACCTAATAACCTAGTGACTGAGCAGCCTAAAGGCAGGGACTGAGCTGCCTTACAGCCTTAATCCTTAGGGGCAGAGTGAGCCGGTTTTGGCACACTGGAGCCTCGGGCTGTTGCCCTGCGTAGAGTGCTGTGTCATCACAGCTCACAGCAACCTCAAACTCCTGGGCTTGGCGACCCATGACCTGCACCCACCTGGCCTCCGCGTGCCCTGACCAGGAACTGTGGAAGCCACACAACCCTGCATCCTCCCTCCTGTGTCTTCCCAGCCTCCACAATAGCCCAATTATCTGGCCAGGGACTTTGGTAGCCGTATACCCTCTAGAGCCCTCCCTGCCTCTGCACAGAGCCCTTTTCCTGGCCAGAGACTGCTAGAGCCTTGGGCTCTCTGTGCCAAAGTCACTGGGCGCCAGGCACTCCCTGAACCATGCACACCACCTCCTGCCCTGTTGCTGGATCCGGAAGTGTCACATACACAAGCTGCTTCCACGACCAGAACTCCCTAGCTGGAGCAGCCCCAGAGGAACTACACAGGGTCACTCCCTACAAAGATCCAGCAACAATAGAGTGACCCCGCTGGGGTCTATTCTTGGAGAGATACCTCCCCAACTCTGAGGATGGCCAGAGGCAACGGTGAAAAACAATCATGAGGCAAAATCAACAGAAAAACTCTGGCAATATGAATAATCAGAGTAGATCAACTCCCCTAAGGATCAATGGGGCAGACACAGCACAAGATCCCATGCACAAACAAATAGCTGAGATGTCACAAATCAAATTCAGAATCTGGATAGCAAATAAGATCGAATTAGAACTCGAAGCAGTAACCCAAAATATAACTCAAGAATTCAACAAATTCAAAGACCAAATGACCAAAGATTTTGACCCATTGAGACAAGAAGTTGCATCCCTCAAAGATCTGAGAAACACAGTAGAATCCCTCAGTAACAGAATGGAGCTAGCAGAAGAAAGGATTTCTGTCATTGGAGACAAAGTTTTTGAATGCTCCCCAACTCTCAAAGAGGAAGAGAAATGGAGGGCAAAAACAAATCACTCTCTCAGAGAGCTCTGGGATAATTTGAAAAAAACCAATATTCATCTTATAGGGATTTCCGAAAGTGATGAGGTGGCTTGACAAGGCCCAGAGTCTTTTCTCCATGAGATTATGAAGGAGAACTTTCCAGACATGCCAAGAGATTCTGAAATTCAGATAGCAGACAGTTTCAGAACTCCAGCATGACTCAACCTGAATAAGACATCCCCCACACACATCATAATCAATTTCACTTAAGGTAATATGAAAGAGAAAATTCTGAAAGCTGCCAGATGAAAGAAAACCATTACCTACAAGGGCAAGAATATTAGAATAACTGCAGATCTCTCTGCTGAAAACTTTCAAGCTAGAAGAGGATGGTCATCGACTTTTAATCTCCTAAAACAAAATAACTTTCAACCCTGGATCCTGTACCTAGCTAAACTGAGTTTCATTTATGACAGAGAAATTAAATACTTCAATGGCATTCACATGTTGCAGAAATTTGCCATAACTAAACCAGCTCTCCAGGATATTCTCATACCTATCTTCCATAAAGACCAGCATAATCCTCCACCACAAAAGTAAACCCACTCAGAAAATTTTGATCAAACTCTAACTTCCACAGTCGCAAATGGATTAAAAATGTCCACCAGGAGTGGATTAAAGATGGCGGCTGAGTAACAGCTTCCCTGTAACTGGGCTTGGCAAATCTGGGGAGACAAGACTCCAGACATCTCTGGCCGGTGGGATCTGCCTATGATCATCCCTTTGAGGATACAGGGAGCCAGGAAGGGACGTCTGGACCCCAGGAGGAAGACAAAAACAGTGGAAAACTGGCAAGTGGCTGCGTGTGTTCGATCAACCTAATCACGCCGGCAACCATGAGTACAAGCAGCAGTGAGGCTGCAAACCAGAAAGGCCTTACCTGTGAACTTTTTTGGTGTTCTTGGACTTGGCGCTCAGTTGAGCTGCATTGGGGAGAGCTTGAGCAAAAGTGTGGAGAACTTTGGGCATTGTCTGGGGCCCCAA
>CAUYPK010011329.1:0-11345 GCA_963574355.1 Loris lydekkerianus | reverse complement strand
GGGCATCTACCCAGAAGTAAAAAAATCCTTTTATCATAAGGACACTTGCACTAGACTGTTTATTGCAGCTCAATTTACAATCGCCAAAATGTGGAAACAGCCTAAATGGCCACCAACCCAGGAATGGATTAACAAGCTGTGGTATATGTACACCATGGAATACTATTCAGCCATTAAAAAAATGGAGACTTTACAGCCTTCATATTAACCTGGATGGAAGTGGAAGACATTATTCTTCGTAAAGAATCACAAGAATGGAGAAGCATGAATCCTCTGTACTCAATTTTGATATGAGGACAATTAATGACAATTAAGGACATGGTGGTGGTGGGGCAAGGGGAAACCAGAGAAAAAAAGAAGGAGGAAGGGGTGGGGAAAGGAAGAGCAGAGAGAGGAAAGGAGGGAGAGGGAAGGGGTCTTGGTGTGTGCCACACATTTTGGGGGCAAGACACCATTGCAAGAGGGACTTTGCCTAACAAATGCAATCAGTGAGTGTAGCCTGGTTTCTTGTACCCTTAATGAATCCCCAACAATAAAAAAAAAAAATTAGCATTTGGTTGCATAACACTCATAAAAGTCTTGTGAACCAATACTACTATATTTACATAAATCTATTTAGTAGCTGTGTAGTATTATATTATGCAAACATATTAATATTGCCTGATAAATTCCTTCCAGATTGTTTGGATATTCCTTCTATTAAATACCTGGATTATTTCATTGTTGCTTCCATTGTAAATAACTCTAATAAATGCACAAATATTTTTTGTGTGATTTAAAAAAAAAATACTAAATAAGTGAATCAATATTCCGCTCCCAGTCTGTGCTTCTAAACACTCCATAGATGTAACACTAAAAATGCATGTTACACATCCAGTGCCTGTTGATGATCAAAATGTCCTTCAGATATGGAGGAACAGAGGGGAACATTCTCACCATGTTGAATGACCTGCACAACCACGGCAGCTCACATGGTACAGCAAAATGGACTATGATAGGGTTTCCCTGAAGTCAGGAAGCAAAGCAGGTGGGTGCCTCCTCAGCACTGCTGTTCAGCAGTGAGAATTAAAACACAGACATACTACGAAGACCAAAACAAAACTCCCCCTATTTTCATATGATGGGGGGGTCTACATGTAAAATACAGAGGAATCTGCAAGAACATACTGTCACATTTCTAAGACTATTGAATGAATTCATCCAGGATACAGGATACAAGTCACATAGATCATTTAACATGTTTAAACAGAAATTTAAACGTGGAACAGAAACTACAAGATCATATACATTCGCTGAAAATGGAAATAAATTTTTAATTTATATCCTCACCTTTAAGAAAAAGTAACTTAACATACATCATAGACTTCAATATAAAACTTGACCTAGAATATAAGATGTCCTTCAGCATCTAGGACAGGGCTCAGCTTTCTCATAGAAAGAACCAAGAACACAATTCATAAAACTATTTAAAAATCAAGGGCGGTGCCTGTGGCTCAGTGAGTAGGGCGCAGGCCCCATATGCCGAGGGTGGTGGGTTCAAACCCAGCCCCGGCCAAACTGCAACAAAAAAAATAGCCAGGTGTTGTGGCGGGCGCCTGTAGTCCCAGCTACTCGGGAGGCTGAGGCAAGAGAATCGCTTAAGCCCAGGAGCTGGAGGTTGCCGTGAGCTGTGTGATGCCACAGCACTCTACCAAGGGCCATAAAGTGAGACTCTTTCTCTACAAAAAAAAAAAAAAATACATACTCAGTGAAGCCTTATTCCCATCCCTGTCCTTTCCATTCTGTTCTTCCCCATTCCCTGTTGGTAATAATTTTTTTAATGGTTTTTGGTTTTTAACCAGAGATGTCTATTCTTTCCCCTTCTTTCTTACATACATGCTAACATACTATGTATATTTTTCTACACCTTGCTTTCCTGGAGATCTCTCCATCCAGCACTTAATAACAGTCATATGCCAAGAACTGACTGCTAATTTGTTTTCATATGTTCATTTGTCCACCTTAACCAGATGTGTGAAAACCACTTCTGTGGAGTCAGTTCCTGACACACACACCCTTGGTATGAGAACTGTTTTGAAAATTTAAACTGGGTGATATGCTGTTGTGTTCATGTACCTTATTCCTTTCAATGAATAGATAATAGAATTGTTTGCAGTTTTTGCCATTATAAATAATACTGCAGTGAATAATTCTTTTTTTTTTTCCAGTTTTACATACTGCTTTATTCTAATCAGGATCTTCTGATAGTGGAAATTTTTAGTACATAAATCAGAAATTTGTTGTGTCACCCAGGATTGATTTTCATTTGATCATGTCTCACAGTATTTTAAAGTTTTCTTTTTCTTTTTCTTTTTTTTTTTTTTGAGTCAGAAACTCACTATGTCACCCTCGGTAGAATGCTGTGGCGTCACAGCTCGCAGCAACCTCCAGCTCTTGGGCTTAAGCGGTTCTCTTGCCTCAGCTTCCCAAGTAGCTGGGACTACAGGTGCTCACCACAATGCCCAGCTATTTTTTTGTTGCAGTTGCCATTGTTGTTTAGCTGTCCCAGGTCAGGTTTGAACCTGCCACCCTCGGTGTATGTGGCACCACTGCTCTACAGGCACCAAGCCCTTTTACCCTATTTCTATTCTATCTTTTAAAGTCACACAAAAGTGACATAAAAGCTAGTGTGGCTCTCAGTTACCACTTTTGGTCTGTGATGGCTAATAATTCTTGTATATATGTTGTTTCATAATTGTGACAGTGTTTTCAGAGTAGATTCCTAGCAGTAGAATTGCTAGGTCAAAGAGCAAGTGCATGTGTCATTTTGTTAGATACTGCCAACTTGCCCTCTATGACAACTGTATCAATTTGTGCTCCCACCAGCAGCATATGAAATTACCTGTGCCAACAGAGTACATTGTCAAGCCTTTGGATTTTTGCCAATTTAATAGGTAATAAATATGCAGTAGAACAAGTTGACCAGCCAAGGGACTATAACCAGTCAACATATGGAGTTAGTCAACCGAGGAGCTAAGCCTACTGTACTGGTACCTATAGTGCCTATCTGCTCTTTAAAATTCGATTGGCTTAAGGAGGTGGTCAACTATGGAAATTCTACTGAATTTCAGTATGGGTGAACTGGTTATATTTTCTGAGGCTTTAATTAACTGGTCCCTCCCCCCTCAACATTACCAAATTTATTGATTCACACCCAAAAATGTAATGTATTAGTTCAAGTTCATTGCTTTTCTCCAGGTACTTAATTCATCCTCTTGAAAGAAAGATCTGGAATCTTTTTAAAGCTACCAGGTGCCAAAGAGGTGAAAACTTAGCAGTGTCATGTCACTTTCCCCACCAAAAATGAGACAGGATCCTTACAGAAAAAGTTAGGCTTCCAGATGAACTAATGGGGGCCCTGGCTACAGAACTGCTTTGCTCCTGGTTTGGTTTGTTTGGTTTACATGACTAACCTGGTTCCACCCACCTCTTTTGGAACCTTTTTGCTGCCCTATTGAAAATTTCTATTGTCTCTGATCCATTTTACAAAACAACTTACATATTACAATTGACTCAGATGAGATACTCTTTTTTTTTTTTTTTTCTCCTCGCAGTTTTTTAGCCAGGGCTGGATTTGAACCTGCCACCTCCGGCATATGGGGCCGGCACCCTACTCCTTTGAGCCACAGGCCCCGCACCTTTGTTTTTCCTTTTCTTTTCTCAACATGGAGTTTTTAGAGAATCTCTTTATTCTGCATGAGAGAAAGAGGATGAGAAAGGAAGAACAAAAAACTCCTTCCCTCACACACTGCCTCTTTCTACTCGTCCCAAATCACTACACCCACACCTGGTTTATATTGTTAAATTCAGTTACTTGTGTGGATGTGAATTAACCTAATCCTGTGGCTTTTCTAAAGAAAGTGCATAAGTGGAAATCAAGTAAACTAAAAAAAAAAAAAACGGGAAATGTGATTGGGTGCTAGATGGAAGAGATGGATAATTTTGTAGCAAAAAATCTTTGTAGAAGATTAAGACAGGTCCATATTTTATTTAAGAGTGGAATCTAGACTGGCATTAGAGATATGTGTCTGGTGAAGAAAAGCAGAAGAGAATTAAGATGTTTCTTCCAAAATCCTATCAAACAGGTTTAATCCTTTAGAAAAAGCGTGGAAAGAAATGTTCTTCCTTTAAACTAACGTGAAATTGGGATTTTTTAGTACTGGGATCACTTTATGATATATGATAATTTGGCTTTGGAAGTTAGCATGGGCTTCTAACTGGCAATCTAATGTAGTTTTTCTAGAAAACTTTGATCCTGCATCAGGTACAAGGCCAGGCCCACCCCTGTAATTTTAGCACTCCGGGAGTTCAAGGCAAGTGGATTACCTGAGCTCAGGAGTTGGAGACCAGCCTGAGCAAGAGTGAGACCCACGTCTAAAAAAAAAAATAGCTGGACCTTGTGGCAGGTGCCTGTAGTCCCAGCTACTTGGGAGGCTGAGACAAGAGGATCACTTGAACCCAAAAGTCTGAGGTTGTTGTGAGCTATGATGCCACAGCACTCTATCTAGGGCAACAAAGTGAGACTCTGTCTCAAAAAAAAAAAAACCCAGGTACTATCTAAGGTTGTAGATTGTTTATAATTATTGGGATTGCTCATAGTGTAGAGTATCCCTTTCCAACTTTGCTTTCTTTTTCTCTTTCTCTTAGGACTCTAACATTTTCATAGAACCTTTTGGAAAGAACAAGTCTACTTCAATAAATGAAGGAGAATAAAGAAAACTCAAGCCCTTCAGTAACTTCAGCAAACCTGGACCACACAAAACCATGTTGGTACTGGGATAAGAAAGACTTGGCTCATACACCCTCACAACTCGAAGGACTAGATCCAGCCACTGAGGCCCGGTACCGCCGAGAGGGGGCTCGGTTCATCTTTGATGTGGGCACACGTTTGGGGCTGTATCCTGACTCTTCCTGGAATCTGTTGTAGATAGGATCCACCACCGCTGCCAAGAATTAAATTATATACTGTAGATATAATATACAGAAATTTCTCTATACCAGAACAGTTCTTAAATAGGCGTGTTATTTAAATATTGTTTCTCATTTTCCTGACTCTTAAGTATAGACTTAGCCATGAGCAGGTGGCCACCCAGAAGGAAAACAGGTGCCCATTAAGATCACAGTTGAAATGTTTCTAACAGCTTATAAAAGCATAAAACCAGAATTCTAATAGCCTGAAATTTCCGACTTCCTGCTTTGCCACTGCTGCTGTTTACCACTGATTTTGTTACTGTTGTTTGTCCTTATTTTTCTGCATTGAAATAAGAAAATAACCTGTAAGTTATTGGTTAGAGTCCTTAACGAAAACAACAGACACTATGATACCCTAGCAACTGGAATAATTTATTTTCATCGCTTTTATATGTTTCATTCCTTCAAGCAATTCCCAAGATATGTAAGTATTTGGATTTTATTATAATTATGATCATATGTTATTATTTTCACACAGTTTGGTTAATTATAGTCTATCATATTTTTTCAGAAAATATTTATTTTTATGTGGTATATAATAGATATAAACAAAATCAGGCTTAAACTCTGTTACTTCCATTAACCATGTTCAAATCTTTTTTCATTCAGGCTAATATGGACCATAGTCATATTGCACTTTGTATTAAAGTTGACTTCACTGTTATTTTCCAAAGTTAAATCTGGGCTTATAATGGAGACACAACAACAACCAAGGAAGCAAAATGGAAGAGAAATTCTCTGTGTCATGTTGCTTATTCTTCAGTTACTCCTTGACCCTGTACTTTGTCTTATTCTCTATAGGAAATCTAGACAGGGAAGCTGCCTCAAGTAGCTTTTAGTCCAGGACAGGAAGTGAAGCCATCAGAGCAGTATAGGGAGAGTGCTATAGCATTCAAGGAGATTAGTTACATCTTAGAGAAAGCAGGGAAAGTGCTAAGAAGGAGGTGCCAGCAGTAAGTTAAACAACTTAAAAATACATAGGGCATAGAGATGCTCAGTCAGTAGTTCAACAGAAACTAGTAGAAGTAGACACAAGGGCAGGCAGGCAGCATGTTGTCTGCCCAGCCAGGAGCTTCATTTGGCAGGATGAGAATGATGGGACCCTATGTGAAGGTTTTTACCTACCATCATGAACCTTGAATGCCAGACTTCAGAAATTTGTAGATAAACAGTTAAGTGATTGAAAGGTTTCATGAAGAAGATGATGTAATTAGATTTAACAGGCAGATTATATTATTAGTCTGTTTTGGTTTGGGGGGATGGGGTGCTAAGATTTTACTTAGATAAATATGCATATCTTCCTCACTAATTTGTGACCTTCTTGAAGGAGAAGACCATGTCGGAATCAGTTTTTTTACCCCTGGCTGGTGTTTGACATCCAGTGTGATTAGTATTATGTGAGGAGAGTGGTATGTGGAAGGGATCAGAATGAATGTAGAGAAGCTGAAGTTGGAATAGTCCAGATCTCAGCACTACAGGGACTAAACCAGGCTTGAGGTAACTGAGGGAACAGCATCTTAGTCTGTTCAGGCTGCTGTGATAAAATTCCTTAAACTGGATAATGTATGCATATGAACAACAGAAACTTATTTTTCGCAGTTACAGAGGCCACAGAGTCCAAGATCAAGGTACTGGTGGTTTCATTGTCTAGTCAAGTCCTGTTCCTCATGGAGGGTGCCTTCTGTAGGTCCTCACATGGTGGAAAGGAGGGACAAACTCTTGGGCCTCTTATAAGAGCTGTAATCCCATTTATAAGGGATCACCTCCCTAAGGCCCCATCTCTTAATAGCACCACCCTGGGGAGAATTGTGGGAAAACACAAACATTCAGACCATATCAGAGGAAATAAAGTGTGGGCAGTGGTATGGAGATGGATTCTACAGGATGCACATTGAGTGGTGTTATTTTTTCATAGCAGGACTTACTGTTCTGGGGGTTGTCATCTTTCAGATCGAAATATAAAAAGAAAGTTAATTTCTGTGACTGTTTTCCTTTTTGGCATATTCTTTGTTTACATGACATTTTCTTAAGAAAATTAAATTTTAAATAATTTATGAAGCCGATTTTTTTTGTGGGGGGTTATATATGTAAAATTTCTTTTAGTTCCTTTAGGTTTTTAGAGCATTGGAGTATTTATAAATGAGAAAGAGAAAAGTAGGAGAATCAGGGGGACCAGTTTATTATGAAGGCCAAAAATCCTTTTGGTTGTCTCTGTGTGATCTTTGATAATAAGAATTAAGAGCTTTTATCACCCATTTTTAGGTGACAGGAGCTTGTTGTCTGTTTCTGGCTGGGAAAGTAGAAGAAACACCAAAAAAATGTAAAGATATCATCAAAACAGCTCGTAGCTTATTAAATGATGTTCAGTTTGGCCAGTTTGGAGATGACCCAAAGGTAAGAACCATAAATTCTTGCCTTTAAATCTTGATTCCTCGTGGTAGCATTATGAAACTGTTCCTTATGTTGGCAGGGGTATCTGCCACTGTCTTGAGCTCCTAAGAGGACCTTGTATAGAAAGTACTCCCTGCTTTTGTAGGAGAATAGGGAAAAATAATGTATCTAATACTTAATGCACTTGCATGGTGCTTCCTAATGTGCCCAGTAGTGTTCTAAGCACTGTAGAAGCAGTTAGCACTTTTCTTCTTAGGTTTAGTGGTGATGGCAGGATCATATCTCCAGCAAGCTTCTGGGTCAGACAGAAGTGCATATGCTACATGTACATGTACAGATGCCCCACGTATGCCGTTTGTCTTTTGTTGCCAAAGAATATTAGAAGCTTTCAATGTCTGCAGCACTTTCAGGCATTCAGAGATTTATATGACCCTACCATCCATCCTATTCCTTCCCCCACAACCCCTCCCAGTGCCAGCAAGTGGTGCACAAATAATCGAACACATGCTTTTATTGTGTACTAAAAAATACCACTTTCAGGGACCAATGGCATTTATCTTCCACCTCCAATTCTTATCAACATCTCCCTATTGTAACTCTTCTAGCACCTGTTAATTATCCTTCATAATATTAGATAGTTGGTTTTTTTTTTTAACTTTGTATTTTAGTGTAGTTTGGGGCTCACAGCAAAAAGAAGTGGAAAGTACAGTTTTCCATAGATCTGCTCTTATGTGTGCACAGCCCTCCCCACTATCAGAATCCCCCCACCAGAGCAATGTGTTTGTTACTACTATCAGCACATCATCCCTCAAGAGTCCATAGTTTATACACATATAAGGGTTCCTTCTTAGTCTTTCTGTGGGTTTGGACAAATGTATAATGACATGTATCCACCAATATAGTGTCATACATTGTATTTTCACCGCCCTACAAATCCTCTGTGCTCTGTCTATTCATCCCTCCCTCCCTCCCTCCTAACCCCTGGCAACCAGATCTTTTACTGTCCCCATAGTTTTGCCTTTTGGCTTTCTTAAGTTTTCATTAGATAAATTTTTATCAAATAATCACACACATAACTCTCTCACCTTCTTTACTGCAAGAGTCATGAGAATAAAGACTCTGTTTTGTCTCATGCTTACTTCAGTAGCAGGACAGAGTAGGCATTCAGCAGGTACTTTTATGGAATAAATGACTACTACTATATGGGAGAACTCAAAATCACAGTTAAAGCTAAGGTGATTAAGTTCAACACTGTTCATTGTCTTGTTTTCTTTCTTAACTAGCTTGTATTATCTTATATCACTATTTTTCTCTCTGCCAAATAACATTTATACGTGTGTATATAAAATGTGTAGTCATTTCCTCACTGCTTTGAGGAGTTAACAGGACCCAAGGATGCTTTTGTACATATTGTTGCTATGATTAACACTAATATTTTGTAAATACTGTCAGTATAATATTGTCCTTAAACTTAATTATGTATCTGTTGGCCTATTTATAAAACTTTGAACCTATTAGGAACTCATATTAATAATTAAAAATTCAACCATCAGATAAGGTTTTCATTGCCCATGGGTATTTGATTTTTACCAACTCATGAGGCCCTGTGCACAAGTCCAAGTATGGGGACATGCTATGCACCAGTCAGGTCTTGATACTAAGGCAGGTGAATCTTGTGGCTGACAAGCTATGGTTAAGGATTAGGCACCAAACAGATCTGAGCCCATGGCAGGGTGAAGACACATGGCAGCAGCTGGTGTGTACTGTCCCCGGTGCCTTGGAGAAGTCCCCCTTGAATTTGAGCGTATACCCACTGTAGCATCAAATCAGAATACCAAGCCCTGGTCCAGGCACAGTGAAATAGAGGTTCTGCAGCCCCCATAGTAAAAGGGGAATTGCCATACCAATTAGACCTGAAAGGGCAAGAGAGTTCTGCAGCCTGCGCCTTCCTCTGCCTTGTGCAGTTTTCCCAGACATGATTTGGGAAATAGGGGCCAAAGGAGAGCACCCTGGACCTGGGAGCAGTGAAGACATCATGGAAGATGCTTTCCTTGACAGAGAACAAGGGCACTTATTTCGGGGAGGCAGTGTTAGTGTTTAGACAAAATAAGACTGAAACACATGAATTTTTTTTTTTTTTTTTTTTTTTTCCTTAATTAGTTTTGCCTTAGCTGTGTAGCTTTTCCCTATAATCATCACGTATTTAGCAAATATTTTGGCCACTGTGTTAGGTACTAGACCTAAACACTTGGCAAAACAGACATGGTCTTTCCTTAATGACAGGATGAATTTCAGTCAAGTAATTATATAAATACCTGTTTGACTATAACTATGGTAAATGCTATAAAAGATCATTTAAAGGTGCTATGACAGTGTTCCACCCAGAGACCTGGACAAGTACCCCATAGAAATATGGAGCTGAGAGAAAGCTTCCCTGAGGAGTGATGTTTGCTTGAAGACATATCATTACCCCATTAATTGAATATTTGGAACCACAGAGAGAGGGCAGTCCTTGCGTTGTCTTGTGGCACTAAATGGACTATACCCTGGAAGCCAGTTGGCACACTTGGTAAAAGAATTGTTTCTAAATTTAGAGGATATGTTGAAGCTGCTGGGGAACAGGTAGTGACAATGATAAGCAAAAGAAATAAAGTTCTTTTAATATTCTGTGAAAGTTACTGAGATTTTAAAAATCTTCCATGAGAAAACATTTAGGAAACTAGAGTAGAAAAACCTTGCCATGTTATTTGGAGTAGTAATTCACTATAGAATCACATCTGTATCCTACGAAGTAATGCCGTACATTTTTTTTTTTTAATTATTTTTTATTAAATCATAACTTTGTACATTGATGCATTTATGGAGTTCAGGGTACTGCTTTGATATACAATGTGAAATGCTTACATGGAACTAAGTAACACATCCATCACAATTATACTTATTTCTAAATAGTTTTGAAATGTATCATTGCATCATGCACATTAGGTGAGTTCCCCCCTGATACTTCTAAATGAAGAGCTGTTACCTGCATGTCTGCTTTTTCTGAAGTTAATAGGTTTATGCAAACAGTTGGTGAGATTTTCAGTTCTCTACAAAGCCCTTTCTTCTCTAATCCCAAATAAGTAATTCTGTCTAATTTGTTCTTCCCTGTACAGTGTCTTGGTTGTGTTTTACATTGTCTTCAGTGCTAGATACAATCAGGCTAGACTGCATAGCAGTTGAATTCAAGAAGTACCTGTTTTGGGACATTAGCTAGTTAGTATAATAAAAGAGGAGATTTCATTTACAATAGCAACAAATACCTAAAGAGAAACCTTGTGGAAGCCTTGTTGCGGGTGGAGAGGACTTAAAAAATCCTAAAGGACTGAAAAGATTTTAATAAATAAATTTTTGAATGGGCGGCGCCTGTGGCTCAGTGAGTAGGGCGCCGGCCCCATGTGCCGGTTCGAACCCAGCCCTGGCCAAAAACCACAAAAAAAAATTTTTTTTTTTTTGATAGTTAAAAAAATCTCCATTTTTCCTAATTGTTCTGTAAATTCAGTGAGTTCTCAGAATATCGATAGCTTTTTTTTCTGGAATGATATTAAGTAAAATGATATTAAAACTTAAGTGAGAAGGGACATACAAAAATAAGAAACTTTTTGGGAAAGAGTAGTAGTAATGAACTACTGTTTTTCTTCCATATTCTTTTGATCCTGGTACAGAAGTAGATCAGTGAACAGAAAACATTTTATATATTTATATATATTATATATGTATATATATTCACTTCATCTGCTTCCCAACAGAGGGGTTTCTTTCTATCCTGCCATGATGTGGTGTGAGATGCTAAAAACTTGTCACCAGTTTGAAATACAAGTCCAAAACAATATTCCAGAGAATTTTGACAACTAAATATGTAGACCTCCATTTGTTTCTATAAAAACATACTTTCCTGTAATGGT
>CAUYPK010011328.1:0-11259 GCA_963574355.1 Loris lydekkerianus | reverse complement strand
TTTCCACTGTTTTTGTCTTCCTCCTGGGGTCCAGAAGTCCCTTGCTGGCTCCCTGTATCCTCAAAGGGATGATCATAGGCAGATCCCACCGGCCAGAGATGTCTGGAGTCTTGTCTCCCCAGATTCGCCAAGCCCAGTTCTATTTTATAGGTTTTTACAGTAAACTGGGCATATACATTTTCACCAAAGGGATTACATCTTGATTGTTTGCCACTGGTCCAGTGGTTTGACTCACCCCAGAAAAGGTTTCAGATTGGAAACCTGTGATTCATACTTGACTGTGGCAACTCATGATGACTTGCAGGTTATACTCAAAATGGCGGGTGAAACAATATGGCTACCTTCAATTTAGCATACTTATCAAGATGGTGTCATTTTGGTTCCTTCAGTTTGAGCCTGTCTGAACCAGTTTGAAGTGGTTTGAACCGGTCCGAACATTTTTGAACCAGTTTGAACTGTTTTGAACCAGTCTTAACCAGTTTGAACTGGTTTGAACCATTTTGAACTGGTCTGTGATGGTGTGAACCCGTCTGAACTGGTTTCATCTGGTCTGAACCAGTTTCAATTGGTTTGAACCGTTCTGAACCTTTCTGAACAGTATTGAACTGGTTTTAACAGGTCTGAACCGGTTTAAACCCGTTTGAACTGGTTTGAACTGGTTTAAACCGGTTTGAACTGGTTTGAACCAGTGTGAACAGCTCTGAAACGGTCTGAACCATTCTGAACCGGTGTGAACTGGTTTGAACAGATCTGAATCAATTTGAGCTGCTTTAAACTGGTTTGAAAAGGTATGAACTGGTCTGAAATGGTGTGAACCAGTTTGAACTGGTTTGAACTGGTTTAAACTGGTTTGAACCGATCTGAACTGGTTTGAGCTGGTTTAAACTGGCTTGAACCGGTTTGAACTGGTTTGAACCGGTCTAAACCAGTGTCAACAGATTAAAACCAGTCTCAGCTGGTCTGAACCAGTTTTAACCGGTCCAAACTGGTTTTAACTGGTTTAAACTGGCTTGAACCGGTCTGAACCGGTTTGAACTGGTTTGAACCGGTCTAAACCAGTGTCAACAGATTAAAACCAGTCTCAGCTGGTCTGAACCGGTTTTAACCGGTCCAAACTGGTTTTAACTGGTTTAAACTGGTTTGAACTGGTCTGAACCAGTTTGAGCTGGTTTGAACTGGCTTGAACATGTATGAACTGGTTTTAACTGGTTTGAACCTGTCTAATCTGGTGTCAACAGGTTAAAACCAGTCTCAGCTGGTCTGAACCAGTTTGAACTGGTCTAAACCTGTTTTAACTGATTTGAACAAGTCTTAACTGGTTTAAACTGATTTGAACCGATCTGAACAGGTTTGAGCTGGTTTAAACTGGCTTGAACCACTCAGAACTGCTCTCAATCGGTTTAAAATGCTTTGAACTGGTCTGAACAGGTCTTAACCGGTTGGAACTTGGTTTTTTGTGCCAAGATTGAAGTCCCCAAAGATCACCAGGGAGACAATTCTGATGCAAAAGCAAGGAGCCATTTTATTGCAAGCTCGAGCTTGGGTGTCAGGGGTCTCCGATACAATGGTTCCGAGCCAGAAGCCCCAAGCTCTGTACTGGCAGTATTTTACATATGTTTACAGTAAACTGGGCGTATACATTTTCAAGAAAGGGATTGCATCTAGATTGGTTGCCACTGTATCAGCCATGTGACTCACCCCAGAAACAGTTTCTGATTGGAAACCTGTGATTCATTCTTGACTCTGGCAACTCATGATGCCTTGCAGGTTTTACTCAAAATGGCAGGTGAATCAAAATGGCTGCCTTCAATTTAGAATACTTATCATGATGGCATCGGTTTGGTTCCTTCAGTTTGAATGGGTCTAAACCGGTCTCAACTGGTTTGAAATAGTTTGAACCGGTATGAACTGGTCTGTACCGGTTTGAACCAGTTTAAAATGTTTTGAACCAGTCTGAACCTGTTTGAACTCGTTTGAACCGGTCTGCACCAGTCTGAAATGGTCTGAACCATTCTGAACCAGTTTTAATTCGTTTGAACCGGTCTAAAACGGTTTAAACTCGTCTGAACTGGTCTGAACCGGTTTGAACTGGTTTTGTTGTGCCGAGATCAAAGTCCCCGAGGACCACCAGGGAGCCAATTCTGATGCAAAAGCAAAGAGCTGTTTTATTGCAAGCTTGAGCTTGAGAGTCTGGGGTCTCTGATACATGGATCCAAGCCAGAAGTTCCAAGCTCTGTACTAGGAGGTTTTATACCTTTTTACAGTAAACTGGGCATATACATTTTTAACAAAGGGATTATGTCTTGATTGGTTGCCACTGGACCAGCCGTTTGACTCACCCCAGAAACGGTTTCAGATTGGAAATTTGTGATTCATACTTGACTGTGGCAACTCATGATGACTTGCAGGTTTTACTCAAAATGGCGGGTGAAACAAAATGGCTACCTTCAATTTAGCATACTCATCAAGATGGCGTCATTTTGGTTCCTTCAGTTTGAACCGGTCTGACCTGTTGAACCTTGAAGTGGTTTTAACCAGTCTGAACTGGTCTGAACATGTTTCAACCAGTTTGAACTGGTTTGAAACAGTCTGAACTGGTCTGAAGCAGTCTGAACCGGTCTGAACTGGTTTCATCTGGTCTGAACCGGTTCCAATTGGTTTGAACCAGTTTAAAACGTTCTAAACCAAATTGAACCGGTCTGAATCGTTCTGAACCAGATTGAACTGGTTTGAACAGGTCTGAACTGGCTTGAACTGGTTTGAAATAGCCTGAACCGGTTTCAACTGGTTTCAACCGGTCTGAAAAAATCTGAACCACTTTGAACCAAATTTAACGGGTTTAAACTGGTTTGAACCGGTCTGAACCGGTTTGAGCTGGTTTCAACTGGTTTGAACAGGTGTGAACCCAGCCTGAAGTGGATTGAATTGGTTCGAACTGATTTGATCCGGTCTCAACCGGTCCAAACTGGTTTGAACTGGTTTAAACTGGTTAGAACTGGTTTGAACCAGTCTGAACCATTCTGAAATAGTCTGAACAAGTCTGAACCAGTGTGAAGAGGTTTCAACTGGTTTGAACTGGTTTAAACTGGTTTGAACAGATCTGAACCAGTTTGAGCTGGTTTAAACTGGCTTGAACAGGTCTGAACAGATCTGAAATGGTGTGAACTTGTTTGAACTGGTTTTAAGAGATCTGAACCGGTCTGAACTGGTTTGAAATGGTTTGAACTGGTTTCAACTGGTCTGAACCGGTTTGAACTAGTTTAAACCAGTCTGAATAGGTTTGAACATCTTTGAACTGGTTTAAACCGGTCTGAAACAGTTTGAGCTGGTTTGAAATGGTCTGAACCGGTCTGAAGCGGTAAATCCTACTTAAAACTACTTAAAACTGGTTTCAACCGGTCTGAAAATGTCTTAATTGGATTGAATCAGTTTCAAATGGTTTGTACCGGTTTAAACTGGTTTGAACTTGTTTGAACCTCTTTGAACAGCTTGAAACAGGTCTGAAATTGTCTAAAGCAGTTTAAACTGGTATGAACTGGGGTGAACTGGTTGGAACCGTTGTGAACCGGTTTCAACTGGTTTGAAGTGGTTTTAACAGATCTCAACCGATCTGAACCATTTTGAAATGGTTTGAACTGGTTGAAATTAGTTAAACTGGTCTGAACCAGTTAGAACTGGTTTGAATCAATCTGAACTGGTTTTAACTGGTCTGTACTGGTTTGAACTTTTTTGAACTGGTTGAAACTTGTCTGAACCTATTAGAACTGGTTTCAACCGGTCTAAACCGGTCTGAAATGGTTTGAACTGGTTTGATCCGTCTAAAGTGGTCTCAAGTGGTTTAAACCAGTCTGAACAGGTCTTAAACTACTTGAACCGGTCTGAACCAGTCTGAACCAGTCTGAACCAGTATTAACTGTTTTAAACTGGTTTGAACTGGTCTGAACCATTTTGAATGGGTTTGAACTTGTTTGAACCGCTCTGAACCGGTCTGATTCGATCTCAACTGCTTTGTAGTGGTCTGAGCCAGTCTTAAGAGGTTTGAACAGGGTTTTTGTGCCCAGATC
Organism: Loris lydekkerianus; assembly: GCA_963574355.1. Lineage (NCBI taxonomy): Eukaryota > Metazoa > Chordata > Mammalia > Primates > Lorisidae > Loris > Loris lydekkerianus. The sequence goes on along the minus strand of CAUYPK010011328.1, from coordinate 7,195 downwards.
GAAGTCACCAAAGACCACCAGGGAGCCAATTTTGATGCAAAAGCAAACAGCCATTTTATTGCAAGCTCGAGCTTGGGCGTCTAGGGTCTCCGATACAACGGTTCCGAGCCAGAAGCCCCATGCTCTGTACTAGGAGTATTTTATAGCTTTTTACAGTTAACAGGGCATATACATTTTAAAGAAAGGGATTACGTCTGGATAGGATGCTACCGGACCAGCCGTGTGACTCACCTCAGAAACGGTTTCAGATTGGAAACCTGTGATTCATACTTGACTCTGGGTACACATGATGACTTGCAGGTTTTACTCAAAATGGCGCATGAAAAAAAATGACTACATTCAATTTAGCATGCTCATCAATATGGCTCATCAATATGGCGTCGGTTTGGTTCCTTCAGTTTGAACCAGTCTGAACCGGTCTCAACCGGTTTTAACTGGTTTGAACCGGTCTGAACCTGTCTGAATAGGTCTGAATTGGTTTGAACCAGTTTGAAATGTTTTGAACCAGTATGAACCGGTTTGAACTGGTTTGAACCAGTCTGAACCAGTTTGAAATGGTGTGAACTGCTCTGAACCGGTCTGAACCAGTCTGAACTGTTTTTAACGGTCTGAAATGGTTTGAACTGGTTTGAATCGGTCTGAACCGGTTTGAACTTGTTTGAACTGGTTTAAAATGGTCTGAACCTATTTGAACTGGTTTGAACCGGTCTCAACCGGACTGAAACTGTTCAAACCAGATTTAACTGGTTTCAACTGGTTTGAACCAGTTTGAGCTGGTTTAAACTGATTTGAACTGGTCTGAACCGGTTTGAAAGGGTTTGACTGGATTGAACCAGTCTGAAACGGTTTGAACTGGTTTAAATCGGTCTGAACTGGTCTGAAACGGTTTGAACCGGTTTTGTTGTGTCCAGATCAAAGTCCCCAAAGACCACCAGGGAGCCCATTCCAATGCAAAAGCAAAGAGTCATTTTATTGCAATCTCAAGCTTGGGCGTCTGGGGTCTCCAATACAACGGATCCGAGTCAGAAGCTACGAGCTCTGTACTAGAAGTATTTTACATATTTTTACAGTAAAATGGGTGTGTACATTTTAAAGGAAGGGATTACATCTGGATTGGTTGCCACCGGGCCAGCCGGGTGACTCATCCCAGAAACTGTTTTAGATTAGAAACCTGTGATTCATACTTGACTCTGGCAACTCATGATGACTTGCAGGCTTTAATCAAAATGGCAGGTGAATCAAAATGGCTACCTTCAATTTAGCATAATCATCAAAATGGCATCGGTTTGGTTCCTTCAGTTTGAACCGGTCTGAACCGGTCTCAACTGGTTTGAAATGGCTTGAACCGGTCTGAACCAGTATGAACTGGTCTGTACAAATTTGAACCTGTTTAAAATGTTTTGAACCAGTCTGAACTAGTTTTAATTGGTTTGAACCGGTCTAAAATGGTTTAAGCTGATCTGAACTGGTCTGAACCGGTTTGAACTCGTTTTGTTCTGCCTAGATCAAAGTCCCCAAAGACCACCAGGGAGCCAATTCTGATGCAAAAGCAAGGAGCCGTTTTATTGCAAGCTCGAGCTTGGGCATCTGGGCTGTCTGATACAATGGATCTGAGCCAGAAGCTCTGAGCTCTGTACTAGGAGATTTTATACCTTTTTACAGAAAACTGGGCATATACATTTTTAACAAAGGGATTACATCTTGATTGGTTGCCACCGGACTCACCTCAGAAAGGGTTTCATATTGGAAACCTGTGATTCATACTTGACTATGGCAACTCATGATGACTTGCAGGTTTTACTCAGAATGGCGGGTGAAACAAAATGGTTACCTTCAATTTAGCATACTCATCAAGATGGTGTCATTTTGGTTCCTTCAGTTTGAGCAGGTCTGAACTGGTTTGAAGTGGTTTGAACTGGTCTGAACCGGTGTGAACCGGTCTGAACATGTTTCAACCAGTTTGAACTGTTTTGAATCAGTCTGAACCAGTTTGAACTGGTTTGAACAGGTCTGAATTGGTCTGAAGCAGTCTGAACTGGTCTGAACTGGTTTCATCCAGTCTGAACCGGTACCAATTGGTTTGAACCGGTCTAAAATGGTCTAGACTGGTTTAAACCGGTCTGAACCATTCTGAACCGGATTGAACTGGTTTGAACAGGTCTGTACTGGTTTGAACTAGTTTGAAACCGGCTTCAACTTGTTTGAACTGGTTTGAATTGATCTGAACCTGTTTGAACTGGTTGCAAACGGTCTGAACAAATATGAATTAGTTTGAACCTGATTTAACTGGTTTAAACTGATTTGAACCGGTCTGAATTGGTTTGAGCTTGTTTAAACTGTTTTAAATAGGTCTGAACCAGTCTGAACCGAATTGAATTGGTTTGAACTGGTTTGAACCAGTCTAAACCACTCTAAAATGGTCTGAACTGGTGTGTACCGGTTTGAACTGGTTTGAACTGGTTTAAACTGGTTTAAACAGATCTGAACTAGTTTGAGCTGGTTTAAACTGGCTTGAATAGGTCTGAACAGGTTTGAAATGGTGTGAACCAGTTCATGCCAGTCCAAACCAGTTCAAACAAGTTCAGACAGGTTTATAACAGTTCAAACCACTTCAAACCGGCTCATACCAGATCAGACTGGTTCAACCTCGTTCAAACCGGTTCAGACCAGTTCACTGGTTCAAATAAGTTCAGACTTGTTCTGACCGGTTTAAACAAGTTCAAACCAGTTCAATGCAGTTTAGACCAGTTTAGCCCAGTTCAAACTGGATCAGACTGTTTCAGACTTGTTCAAACCAGTTCAGACCATTTCAGACCAATTCAAACCAGTTCAAACCTGTTCAGACTGGTTTAAACCAGTTCAAAGCAGTTCAGACCGGTTTTTGTCAGTTGAAACCGGTTCAAACCGGTTCAGATCAAATCACACAGGTTCAGACTGGTTCAGACCAGTTCAAAATGATTCAAACTAGTTCAGACCTGTTCAGAATTATTCAGACCTGTTCAAAGAATAATTAAACTGGTTCAGACCGGTTCAGACCTGTTCAGACTGGTTCAAACTTGTTCAGAAAAGTTCTGACTGTTTCAGACCGGTTCACATCGGTTCCAACCAGTTGAAACCAGTTCAAACCGGTTCGCACCAGGTTATAACAGTTTGAACGTGTTCCAACTGCCTTACTTGGGATCCGACCAGTTCAGATCTGTTCAGACCACTTCAGACCGGTTCAGACCTGTTCAAATCAGTTTGCACCGGTTCTGACCGGTTCAAACAATTTCAGAAGGGTTCAGACCCATTCAGACTGGTTCAAACTGGTTCAGACAGCTTCAGACCGGTTCAAACCAGTTCAAACCGGATCAGACCGGTTCAACCAGTTGAAACCAGTTCAAACCGTTTCAGACAAATACAAATACAAATACAAATACAAATTCAAAACAGTTCAAACCTGTTCAGACAGAATCAGACCGGTTCAGACTGTTTCAGACCATTTTAAACCAGTTGAAACTGGTTCAGACCAGTTCTAACTGGTTCAGACCGGTTCAGACAGGTTGAAACCAGTTCCAACTGGTTCAGACCTGTTCATACCAGTTCAGACCAGTTTAGACCAGTTCATACGAATTCAAACCGGTTCACACCAGTTCAGACTGGTTCAAACCAGTTCAGACCAGTTCAGACCGGTTAAAACCAGTTCCAACTGGTTCAGACCAGTTCATACCGGTTCAACAGATTCACATCAGTTCAAACCAGTTCAAATTGGTTCAATCCGGTTCAGACCATCTCAAACTGGTTCAAACCAGTTGAGACCAGTTCAAACCGGTTCAGACCGATTCAGTCACTTCAAACCGATTCAAACCAGTTCAGACCAAATCAGACACGTTCAAACCGGTTTTAACCAGTTCAAACCGGTTCAGACCAGTTCAGTCTGGTTTATACCAGTTAAAATTTGTTGAGACAAGTTCAGACCGATTCAAACCGGTTCAGACCAGTTCAGAGCGTTTCAAACCAGTTCAAACCGATTTAGACCAGTTCAGACCACTTACAATCAGTTAAAACCGGTTCACACCGGTTCAAAACGTTTCAGACTGGTTCAGACCTGTTCAAACCAGTTCAAACCTTTTCAGACCTGTTTATGCCCATTCAAACCGGTTGAGACCAGTTCAAACCAGTTTAGACCCGTTCAAAACAGTTCAAACTGTTTCAGACCGGTTCGGACCAATTCAAAACAGTTCAGACCGGTTTATACCAGTTCAAACTGGTTCAACCTGCTCAGACCAAATCAGACCAGTTCAGACCGGTTCAACCGGTTCAAACGAGTTCAAACCAGGTCAAACCGGTTTTGATCAGTTCAGACCAGTTCAAACTGGTTCAGACTGGCTCAAAACGGATCAGATCAGTTCACACCAGTTCAAACGGGTTCAAACTGGTTCAGACCAGATCAGACCGGTTTGAACCAGTTCAGACCAATTTAGACCACTTAAAATCATTTCAGACATGTTCAAACTGGTTGAGACTAATTCAAACCAGTTCAAATCAGTTCAGACTGGTTCAGACCAGTTCAAATGAGTTCAAACCGGTTAAGACCAGTTTATACTAGTTTCAAAAATCTTCTCAGGGTAACTTCCTGCAAGTGTAACATCTAGGGAGAAATCCTCTCAGGATGATCCGAGTCCTGACGTCAACTTCCTGAAAGTGTAACACCCAGGAAGAAATCCTCTCAGGGTTATCTGAGTCTACAGGTCAACTTCCTGCAAGTGTAACATCCAAAGAGAAATCCTCTCTGGGTGCGAGTCCTCACATACACTTTGTGCAAGTGTAACATCCAGAGAGAAATCTCAGGGTGATCTGTGTCCTTCCATCGACTTCCTGCAAGTGTAACATCCAGAGGAAAATCCTCTCAGGGTGATCCGAGTCCTCACAAAGACTTTCTGCAAGTGTAAAATCCAGAGAGAAATCTACTCAGGGTGATCCGAGTCCTCAGGTTGACTTCATGTAAGTCTAACATCCAGAGAGAAATACCCTCAGGTTGATACGAGTCCTTTCATTGACTTTCTGATAGTGTACTTCTGGCTGATCGCCACTGCTGTATTGGTATAAAATGAAAGATTGTAGTGAGAGTAGGATCGCTGATCTACTCCAGCACATTCCAAACAGTATACTTTGAAACCAAGTCCCCAAATCTCATTTCTTTCTGTGTGCATGCATACAGCACTTTTATCACAGAGCACCCGCATCTTTAACTTTCCTTTCAGCTGGTTGCATCTATCCAGCACTGGTCCTTCAAACATTGATGACTCCTCAACTCGCCCTTGTGCTAGTGTATATCCAGTGGTTAATCCTCTCCTGGGTGATCCGCGTCCTCACATAGACTTTCTGCAAGTGTAACATCCAGAGAGAAATCTCAGGGTCATCCAAGTCCTCAACGTTGACTTTCTGCAAGTGTAACATCTAGGAAGAAATCCTCTCATGGTGATCCGAGTCCTCACGTCGACTTCCTGCAAGTGTAATATCCAGAGAATACTCGTTTTCATCAGACATATAACTCTTTTAACCCTAATGCTAGGGAACATCAACACCCAGGTCCTCCTAAGACAGTGAGCCAACTGTGTGAGTATAAAATAAAAGATTTGAGTGAGGGTAGGTTTGCCGATCCACTGCAGCACATTCCAAACAGTATACTTTGGACCAAGTCCCCAAATCTCATTTCTTTCTGTGTGCAGGCATACAGCACTCTTATCACAGTACACCCGCATCTTCAAATTTCCTTTCAGCTGGTTGCATCCATCCAGCACTGGTCCTTCAAACATTCATGAGTCCTCAACTCGCCCTTGTGCCAGTGTACATCCAGCGTGTAATCCTCTCCTGGGTGATCCGAGTCCTCACATAGACTTTGTGCTAGTGTAACATCTAGAGAGAAATCCTCTCAGGGTGATCCGTGTCCTCTCGTTGACTTTCTGATAGTGTACTTCTGGCAGACCGCCACAGCACCAGCTTATTTCAAGCAGTATGCTACTGGAAGAGAAAAGAATTTTCTATTCTTAAGTCACACAACTAAGAGGTACCCTACATGCGGTTTACAAAATCACACAATACCTACTTTCCTAGATGGTTCATGGCCGCTTTTTTTGTAAAAACTTCCTCACGTTTCAAAATTCAATGTATTCAGAACAAGATGGTGGCCCAGCAAACAGCTTCCTTGCATCTGGGCACCGTGATTCAGGGGAGATAGGACTCCAGACATCTCTGGCTCTGGTGGGATCTGCCTATAATCATCCCTGTGAGGATACACGGAGTCAGTGACAGACTTCTGGACCCCAGGAGGAGGACAAAAACAGTGGAAAACTGGCAAGTGGTCACAAGTGTTCAATCGGTCTAAATCTGCCGACAACTGTTAAGTAGCAGTGAGACTGCAAACCAGCCTTACCTGTGAACTGTTTTGGCGTCTTTGGACTTGGCACTCAGTTGAACTGCCTTGGGGAGAGCTTGAGCGGGAATGTGGAGAACTTTGGCTGTTGTCTAAGCTGAGCTAGACAGAGCTAATAGTGTTTGGCTGTGGGCCACAGGGAGCCATTGTGGGCCGGCAAACTCCACCCTCAGGGTCGCAGAGCAAGATCAGGCGTAGCTGGCAACCTAGTGACTGAGTAGCATAAAGGCGGGATCTGAGCTGCCCCTCAGGGGCAGAGTGAGACTGGTTTTGGCACACTGGGTAAGTGGATAGCCACTTCAGCAGTTATTCCAGTGACAAGCACTTTCTTGGGAAAGCTACTGCTTTACAAGTTTAAAGTGCCTTTTAAGAGGGCTAAGGAGATATAGGGTGTCTACCCGGTGGGGTTTGAGAAATCAGCGGCCTCCAGTCATATCAGCACTGTGATTAACAGCTCATACCCCAGAAGACCACGTGTTGCCCAGACAATATTCAACAACATATATATACTGCTTTGTTTTTGGTTGTGGGTTTTTTTGGTTGTTGTTGTTTGGTTGGGGGTTTTTTGGTTTATTTTGATGTTGGTGATGTTTTGTTTTTAATTTCAACCTTTTTTGTGCAGATTTTTTTCTTTCTTGAGGAAGTTTAATTACAATTTCCCATTGCTGCCTTTTTCAATAAATACAATTTCATTCTTGCTAGTGTTTCTACCCCTATTATTTGGTTTTTCACCCAATTTTATCCCGTAAAGTTTTCTGTTTGCTTCTTTTGGTTTGATTT
>CAUYPK010011327.1:0-20766 GCA_963574355.1 Loris lydekkerianus | reverse complement strand
ATAAAATATGTCTATGGCTGCTCTCAATTCAAATACCCCATTAAAACAAACAAACAAAAAAATCTTTTAAGACAGGGTCTATGTTTTTCCGCCATACAAAAAATAAAAGAGGGAATTGTTGGGCCCTGCCATGTGCCTGAGACCTAGTGCAACTTCCCGAGCCTGACTAGAAGTAGATCCATCGAGCTACTTCCGTGTAGCAACGACTCAGCAAGGCCCGGCCTGAAACTGCCTCGACCTAGATAGAGCCAACATGGTACCATGCTATTGGCCCAACCCTGTCACGCACCTCATGCCCCGCCTTTTATACCCGAACATTCCTCACGCTCTATATAAGCAGCTGCTTGACGCAATAAAGTTGAGTTCTTGCTTAAAAAAAAAAAAAAAAGAATTTCTGTTCAGTAAATGGTGCTAGGAGTATTGGATAGCCACATGTGTAAACGTCTTTCCATGGGCTTAACTTGCCACTTGTATATCTTCTTCAGTGAGGTGTCTATTGAGACCTAATTTTCTCTCTTGAAATTAAAATATTGACCCCTTTTTAGGGTCAGGATATCACCTACTTTAATTAAAATAGTGTCAGATTTAAATTTACTGGTACGTTGGCAGAAGGAGCATATTCTTATCAGTTGTTTCACATATACTTTTATATATAATGTTTATACATAAAATCTCCTTTTTTGGATCAAGTAAGTATCTTTGTATATAATCTTTTAGCACTTGGGTATTTATTTCCTTAGTTTTGAGTTTTAAGAGTTTTCTGTATATTTTGGATAATAGTCCTTTATCATATATGTCTTTTGTAAATATTTGAGACTTCTTTTTTTTCTCTTGATAACATCTTTTGTGGAGCACAAAACTTTAATTTCAAGGAAGCTCATTTACCAATTCTTTCTTTCATGAGTTGTGCCTTGCATGTTATATCTAAAATGTTATTACCAAAGTTTCAGTTATCCATATTTTTTACCTGTGTTATCTTCCAGGGAGTTTACAGCCTGGCATTTTATATTTAGTTCTCTAATCTACTTTAAGTTAAAGAAAGGTGTAAAGTCTTCATCTAGATTCACTTTTTTTTTGTTTTTAATTGGGATGTGCTTGTCCACTTGTTTCAGTACCATTAATTGACTATCTTTTTATCTTATTGCTCCTCTGAAACAGCTAGCTTCTTGATTATTCTCGTGCAATGGATTATAATTTATAACTCTCGAAAATTTAAAGATGGAATATATTCTCTAAAGCAGCAGGAAATGTTGTAGGACTTTTCTAACCATATGCTAGGGGCAAGTATCTTGGCTAAAAAATAGAAAAAGGAGACGGTGAAATACAGCACACTAATTAATCATGACAAGCAAAGGGAAATTGCTATGTAATATTCATCAGAATCTTAGTTTCTTTGCAAAAACCATGTAAACTTTTTTTTTTTTACCAGACCACCCTGTAGCACTACAAGTCTGTGTATGGAGACAGTTCTTTTGGTGGTAGTTAGCACAGCCTGGAAATCCTTGGAAACCAGCTAAAAAGAGATTTAATTTAATGCAATTATTCTCTCCTTTAGGATACACAGATTTAATGAAATGAGTAATATTTGTGTCTTCAGACACAAAGTTTTTTTTTTTTTTCTAACATGATATTTTTCAGGCCACTTCAGTTCCTGTTCCTGAAGTGGCCTGAAAAATATCATGTTAGAAAAAAAATAAAAAATACACATCAACACCTGGTGAACTAATAATATGTCAGCAAGTTTTAAGTGTTAACAGAAAACTTAGATATCTAAGAAACTGTGACTTGTGTTTAACTTGTTTGTAACAAGTGTTAACTATAACCTCTGACTAATTTATCTTACTCCTATGCCTTTTTTGTGTCTACTTTGCCATGCAAAATTTGAATATGTATTTTTTTTTTTTCTGCATGGCAACATGAACATAAAAAAGACACAGCAATAAGATAAATTTGATAAAAAAATATGTGTTAAAGTCTTTAGAACTGTGTACCTCTCCTAACACAGTGCTATACTAGATTGATTTTTTTTTTTTTTATAGTTTGATATTAGTAGTTAAGGTAGGAACTAAGCTTCTATAATAGAGGCCCACATTGAAAGGAATTTACATAAAATAGAGATTTGATTGTTGTTGTTGTTGTTGTTTAATGTAACCCCTCCCTCCATGAGGTCAGGAAGGGATGGATGAGATGTGCCTACTTATCATCCTCATGTGTCTATGGCTATTCCAGTTGTCCGCATATGCCACTAAGTAGGAAGGAGAGCAAGGAAAGGAAGTGGGGGTCCAGCAAGAACCCCAGAAATGCACATGTTCTTGCTGTACAAATTCCCTTGGTAAGAATTTGATCATGATGCCACAGCTACATGCAAGTAAGGCAGGGAAATGTGGTTGAAATGGATAGCCTTTTGCCTGCTCAAACTTGAGAGTGGCTACTTTATTAATAAAAGGAGAAAGAAAAATGGTATGGGGGGTCCAGTTGATGATGTTCGTTACCATAATAGTATGTTTCCATAATAGTATGGAATTTAGGATTTAATATAGTATAGATGTTTATTATTAGTAGTGTTAGATATAATTTAGTAAGATGTTTCCATACTAGTTTGGAATTTAGGCTTTAAGAAAAAATATATTCACACATAGACATATATGTAGGCATAATTTTTTAACTCTCTTTGTTTTTACTGACTTGAGCAAAAGGATATAAGTTGCTAATCCTCAGAGATAATTTAACTTTCACGGAAGTAGAAAACAAGGTGATGCTAACAAAAGCAACAAAAAGAAAGAGAAATAAATTACTTTTTTTTCTTCCTGATTTCTGTTTTCCACATATACTCCTCCCTTTAGCACAACACAGAAGCAAACGTAGGTCAATAAAAATGTTTCCATGGTATCTGAATTTTCTCTCAACACTAAGAGAAATGGTCAAGTTATCACATACTTGAAGCAAAATCATGTCAGTTTTAAATTTACTGACATGTTGGAGAAGAAACATATTATTGTTAGTTCTTTAATGTATGTTTTATATACAATATTTATATACCATCCCCCTTTTTTTGGAACAAGTGAGTATTTTTGTTTATGTAGTCTATGTACGTTTTAAAGATAATTAATTTCCCAGGCTGTCCATTTCTTAGTCACAAAAAAAAAAAAAAAAACCTTCTCTGGCTTCTGCTTTTTTTTATTTTTTGAATCATCAATCTAACTCAAATTTTCCAGATAATTCCAGGAGTTTCTAAATCATTACTAATGTATCAAGGCCTTTCTTAAAATTTTTTTTTTTTTATTAAATCATAGCTGTGTACATTGATATGATCATGGGGCATCATACACTAGCTTCATAGACTGTTTGACACATTTTCATCACAATAGTTAACATAGCCTTCCTGGCATTTTCTTAGTTACTATGCCAAGACATTTACATTCCACATTTCCTAAGTTTCACATATACTCTTATAAGATGCACCGCAGGTGTAATCCCACCAATACTCCTCCCTCCACCCACCTCTCACCTCCCTCTCCTCCCTTTCCCCCTTCCCCCTATTCTTAGGTTGTAACTGGGTTATAGCTTTCATGTGAAAGCCCTAAATTAGTTTCATAGTAGGGCTGAGTACATTGGGTACTTAAGATTTTAGTCTTAAAGGATTGTTCCTGAACTCCTAGACCTGTCTGCATGTGGCACTAGCTATTTTCTTCCCTTTCAGGCTGAGGTTTGCAGTGGCAAGGGCATGTTTGATGGACTAACATTAAGGAGAGACAAATCTGAAGGCTCCTAAGACTCATTTTCTCTCCTTTCCTAACAGACTAGCAAAGGGCTGGCTCAGCAGGTCTGAATTAGCTCAACTGATAAACAGGCTGATACCAGCTCCTGAATGCTGGAGAATTTTTCTAACAAGCATTATTCTTGGGTCAGAAAGCTTTTCTCATAACACAGTGGTTTAGACATGTCCTGCTCCTATAAATATGTAGTACATTACTGGGGTAGGTTCCTCAAAGAGCCTTTTTCATGGTGTTTCCATTCAAATATGCCTTTCTAAATACAGCTCTGTATGGGACCTTGATGGATCAGCGGGTTGTGTATGCTCTGCTAGTTTGTTGCTTGTAATTTTCCACCAATAAGATCTTCTGTTATATTTGTACAAATTGGCACTAGTGTGTTTTTTTAATTATTAAATCATAGCTGTGTACATGAATGCAATCATGGGGTACAATGTGCTGGTTTTATATACAATTTGAAATATTTTCATCAAACTGGTTAACGTAGCCTTCATGGCATTTTCTTAGTTATTGTGTTAAGATATTTATATTCTACATTTAGTAAGTTTCACATGTACCCTTATAAGATGCCCTGTAGGTGTGGTCCCACCGATTACCTTCCCTCCACCCATTCTCCCCTTCCCCTCCACTCCCTTTCCCCTTTCCTCATATTCTTAAAGCTATAAATTAGCTTCATAGTAGGGCTGAGTACATTGGATACTTTTTCTTCCATTCTTGAGATACTTTGCTAAGAAGAATATGTTCCAGCTCCATGCATGCAAACATGACAGATTATGCAATCTTAAAGAAAGATGGATATTTTACCTCTTTCATGTTTGCATGGATGGAGTGAGTGCGTTTTTAAGACTGTGCGATAGTCATCAAAAGGGCTACTATACATACTGATTCCCCAAGTGCTGCTATCTGGTGGAGAAGATCCTTAAAGCATCTCCATGTGGCTGAGGCACAGAATATCATTCATGTTTTGGTGACTTGATGTTATTAATGCCTTTTACCTTGAATGTCCGCTGAGATTGGGAAGGGAAAGAATATTAAACTTTTATCCGTTCTGCTTTTGTGAAGGCTTCTTACCCAGGAACACCAGAGTAGGTTCTAGGGGGATTAACCACAGGATAATCTGACTTACAACCCAGGCAGTGCTCAAAATTCATCCCTCCTTTTTGGATCAGTTTTTGAAACAAAGTTGTATTAACTCTCTTTAGCTTACACTGACCTCCCAGAAGGATCACGTACCCCTGTGAGGCTGTCCCACCAGACTCCCAGGCCAGGGTTTCCCTAAGTCCTCAGGTCCACAGAGTTTCCACCATGGGCTAAGGGTCTGATATGTGTATCCATCCCCATTGTCATCTCAGATACACCACATCTGAGGATGAAGTCGTCCTCCGTCACTTTCCCACTCTGTCTTACTCCTGAGTCCTCCAGTAAACTAAAGACCCAACCAAAAATCTGGTCAAGTTTTCCTACTCTGTCCTGCTACCAACCCCCATCTAAACTGTTCTAAATATCTCTCAATTCCCTTCACGTAGCTCCAGCCCCATTTTCAACTATCAATATTCAGAGGACCACAGTCATTCGGGTGGACTACTACAAAAATCTTCTCAAAGTTCCCAGGCCGTCAGTCTGTCATCCTCCAGTTTATTCTTTGTGGATTAAGCCAAGTTACCTCTAGCACAAATGTGATAGTATCAATCACTTGTTTAGAATTCTTCAAATTTACCTTACTCTTAAATTAAAGCCCTGAATTGATAAAATAGCATGCAAGATCATGTGTAGTTAGGTTCCTATCTACTTCTCAATTCTCATTTCTTTAACTCAATCTTCTCCTTATTTTTGTCAATAATAACATCATTTTCTCTCTCTCTCTTTTTTTTTTTTTTTTTTTTTTTGCAGTTTTTGGCCAGGGCTGGGTTTGAACCTGCCACCTCTGGTATATGGAGCCCGGGCCCTCCTCCTTGAGCCACAGGCACCGCCCAATAATAGCATCATTTTCTTATGTTCACCATTAATTATTCTCTTTCCTTCCTCCCACAAGTGCAATTTCTTAGTAAATCCTTAAATTGTTTCTTTAAAAGTACAGGCAGTTTTCAGATTATAGAGGACCCATTTTATAGTGTTTTGTACTTTTGAACAGGCTCCTGAGGCTCCCGATAGGGAAAATTCATAGTTAAATAATTAAATTAATAATTTGGGAACTAGTTTCTTCCACACAGGTAAACAACCCGCCTGGTGTAAGTAGTTCATTGCTGCAGCATCCTCATGCTAAGCCATAGTCTCCTAGATAGAGAAGCAGCAGATAGAAACACAAGAACATGAAAAATAGGAAGATGAGAGCCAAAAAAGTTTATGACAGAAGAATTAGCTGAAGCCTTTTGTCTCAGTGAAGCAGGGTTTGCTCATCTGGAGGAGCAAGTTCCTAACTGAGCTGTTTGCAAAGGGTGAGCATGCGCTTAGTGAGAGGATCAGCTGCTGCGGGGCCATTTATGATGAAAAAAGGAAAAGGCTCTGTACACAACCTTAGATATCCTTTTCAAGTAACATCAGTGCTAAGGTCCCCACTCTTTCAGCAACAGAATGAAATCCTGATTTTCCATCACCCACTTCATCCTCTCCAGCACCATCTCCACCATCATCTTCCGTTTAATGTCGCCTACCTTCCTGCCTCGAAAATGCCCTTTCCTGTAAGCAAGACACTAATGCTATTGGGTGAGTTTTAAACTCTAATTTTTTTTTTAAATTTCTCATATCTCCTATCTAAACCTTTTGTATGAGTTTGGTTTTATGTTCTGTTTGTTGGAATTAAAAGAAAGAGCACAAGTTTCTATGATTTATAATTATGGTGCAGCGGTATTATTATAGTATACAGTGTATTATTATTAACACATGAGCTATTATATTATTATTATTATTTGTAGCAGACCATATGGCTTAAGGAAAGGAGAAGCGAGAGTTAAGCTGGGAACACTCTGTAAATATAAGAAACACCTGTGACACAACATCTCGGTAATATTAACACCTTGGTGATAAGGGCATGGGGAGGGATTTGACTCTCCTTAATAGGAGAGCTCACACCAGGAGAACATCAGTGCTTGGCAGTCTCTACACCTGTGGTGGAAATAGCCACAGGAGCACGGCTATAAGTAGCTGCAGGAGAGGTTAGTCAGGATTCATTCGCTCCTTCTTTCACGGACTCACTCTTTCTCTTCCCGCTTACAGGCATCTGCCCGAGGCCATTCTAAGAAGACTGATAAGATTTACTTTCCTACTAAGACTGTTTCTCTCTCCCTTCTGCTAAGGCGAATAGTCCTCAGGCACCTGAAGGTAATTGATAGCACAGCAGTCCGCTGGGACCATAGACCTGGCCAGTCCCAGCCCCGACAAGTGGCAACGAGGGTGGGATAGTGGAAGCCACTGGCAATTATTATTATTATTGTTATTATTACCATACTGTTCATCAGGGGTCCAAGTTACATAAAAATCCAACCTAAAGATGTTCTCAGGAACATATATTATCTGCTGGGGGCAACCTGTATATCTTAGAATCAGCCCTACTTTTCACACTTACTGCATCCACAGAGTCCCTCCCCTCACCGTCTTATTTTGGCATGAGAGTTGTTAGGCTGGGAGCTGGAACCCTACAGGTGTCAGGTTCTACTGTGTGAGTATTCCATGCTCATTCCTATCTTAATAAGAATAATCTGCCTACTTTTTATCCATTCTTAAAGTCCAAGATGAAGTTCTGTTACTTTCTTGAACCCAAATCAACGTAATTCATATTATCCTAAGCACCCATACACATTTACAAATATCAGCAGCATCTTGTAACCCCTATGGGCAATGTTTCGTAGCTTATGGCCCTTTAGCATGAGGAATTATGAGGTTAGTCCTTCATATATGTTTCTTTAATAAGATTCTGAGTTATAAAACTCCAAGCTTGGGGGAAAATAAGTTCTCTATCTTTGTCTTTTCTTCTTTCTATTAACTCTTCTTTCTTCCGTTCTTTGCCATTCTGACAAATGACTTCCCTTGAAGAGAAGAAAAGTCTCCAGTACTACTCAAGTTGTAAAACGGAAATCAAAGACAAATGGGACCAGAAGTTGTCAGTGGGAAAAGGGAAACATTCTATAGTCCCTGCGCCCTCATGGAAAGTTCGTTCTCTAGGATTTCCCCCTGACATAATTATGTAGGTGATTTATTTCCTTTTGTTGGTATCTGTTTATTTTTTTTGAGACAGAGTCTCACTATGTCACCCTTGGTAGAGTGATGTGGCATCACAGCTCACAGCAACCTCAAACTCTTGGGCTTAAGCCACACTTCTGCCTCAGCCTCCCAAGTAGCTGCGGCTACAGGCACCTGCCACAACGCCTGACCATTTTTTGTTGCAGTTGTCATTATTGTTCAGCTGGCCTGGGCTGGGTTTGAACCTGCCAGCCTTGGTGCATGTGGCTGGCACTGCAAACACTGTGCTAAGGGCAATTTATTTCCTTTTGGATTATTTGTATTGTGCTTTATGTTTCTCCAATGCAGTAGGTATGCTAGGCTGGCCTGAGGTGTTTACCTTCTGCAGGAGGATCTTGGGTACACACCGGATGTAGTTGTATTTGCATGTAATACTTGGAACTATTGCAGCCACCTGGCTTCCAAAGAGGAATTTTCCTAAGGAACAAAGCCATGTCTTTGAGGCAGTTGGAGTGTGAAGATGGAAAATCTATGGACTGATGAGTGGTTTAATTAGCCAGTCCTAGAGCTGTTCTTCTTTGAAACTTCTGGTTATAATTGATTTTATATTTCAGCATTACTTAAGCTATTTTCGTTGAGTTTTCTAAAACAGCCAAAAGCATCTCATTGAAAAAGAGAAAGAGCTCAGTCGACTCAATGCAGGGACAGGAAATTGGGTAATTATAAGGGAGAGGTAAAATTAAACTTTCCTGAGAAGCTATTTGGAGATAATCTCATCCAGAAATATGTAATTTCAGATGTATGTAGAGAAAATAAGAAATTGAGGAAATCTATAAGAAAACATTTCCTAAAACAGATAACACAGTATGTGCAATTAAAATGTGTTGCCATGATTTCCAACCAGTATAGATTTGTACATCTAGTCAAGCAGTTTGAGTGTTTTAAAAGTCTCACCTGTGTGTTACAGTGGTTATTATTAAGGAATTTTTAAAATGTGGAATGTTGTAGATAGACCTGAAATTGTAAATTAGTAAATGTGAGCATAAAACTGAAGAGATGGTTCCAAAAATCAGTGGCGTAAAGCAGGAATCCCTTTGTAACAGAGCTACCTGTATTTCACTTCTAATTCTCTCTCACTTCTCTCTTTTCTCTGAGGATATTTTCTGTTTTCAGGGAGCTTAGTTGGAGTATCTGGTGGAGAAAATAGTTGTCCCTTAAACTCTCATAGAATAACAATTCTTCTTTAGCTGTCAGGAGGATTCTCTTCCACTGAGCAAGAGCTTTAAGGTGGGAAAGATGGAGAAAATGGCAGGTCAGCAAACTTAGCTCTGCTGAAATGGGAAATGACAGACCTGTCAGATCACTGTCAGTCGATTTCTCTTAGGGCCATGAGTGTAGAAGGCAAAAAAAAGAGTTGGTATTGCTGTTTCTCACCTTTCTCTGGTTATGAGGTAAGGAAATGAAGATTCTAAGAGTGAAGATAACTTTCTCTTCTTCAATAGCCTGGAATAAAGGCTAGAAATAGACGTGCAGTCCAGGATATGCTTGTATTATATGTGAGCATTTTCCCTTTCTTCTATCTCAGGCCTCCTCATATTTACTGTTGTCTGCTTGCCTCATTCAGTAATTCATTCAAGAAGTGGGACAACTCATTTATGATATTGACTCCTGGACTTTTCTCCTGTGCTCTAGGCAAACATGAACACCCTGCTGGACCTTGTATACTTGAGAAGCCAGATGTGTAAATTGATCTAAGCATTTCCCACCCAATCTCTGCTGCAAGCCCACCACACTTCCTATAAGGTCCTTCCTTGGTGAAAGTTTTCTAACAACAACAACAACTAAAAAAACTTGTTGCCATTCTTTCTGCTTAGCCTCTCCATTTCAATGTTCACAAGCACTCACTTACTAAACCTCCTGAGTGTCTTCCCTACTTTTCTTAACTTCTGTTCTCCAGCTGCCAATGCTCCAGTTTAAAGTATCACCTCTGTAGCTTTTTAGGTAAGCATATTTGACTAAAGTCATTTTACTTTTTAACACTGTTTTATTGTTTTCTTTGGGAGTATACATTGGGTTTAAAAGTACCCAAAAATCTGTGATGAAGGATCATGCCCTGGGGGAAAATTCCATGGGGTGAGGTGGTCTGAAAGTTCAAGAAATATTGAACAAATTGGGGGTGTTTCCAAGTTGAAGAACAGCTACTGTCAAGACCAAGGACTGTATTTCTTATTTAAACTATGTTTTAGATCCATGGGATAGTTCTTGTCATAAGGTGGGTGGTCAATAAGTATTTCTTGATTGAGTAATAAATGGTGAAGAAACTAGGGAAGTCATCACTAGGAGATCCTTTAAGTAAAACCAAATTCTAATATTCCAGGCTTGGCTACTGTACCACTTATCAATTTATTGCCTCTGAGCTCTACATCTACCCTTTTTTGCTCTACTTTGTGACACTAAAACTGCATCTCATATTTCTCTGCCAGCAAGTCCACTATTTCTATTGTAAATGGAGGGCCCTGGAGAGACATTGCAGAAGGAAGGGGCTTCTTGTCCTGGAAATGGACAACTTTGTTTTTCAGTGTGTGGCTGTAAGTGGCCCTTATCTGCCCCCCCACAGGGAGCCTTGTCAGTACCACAGTGTTGTTTTCCAGTGAATCAGGAATGCACCCCAATCTATGCTTGGGTTTCCAAGAAGCTTCACAAGCACCCCAGCGAATGGAGGCTTCTGTTCAGAATCTCACCAGCACCACAGAGAGTAGATTCCCAGGGAGTTTTCAGTCTGCTCTGCTACCCTCTTGTAGCTTCCTAATGAGTCCTGCCAATGCCCCAGTGGACAGCTTCGTAGTAAGTTTTGCTGGTACCCCAGCTGCAGCCCTACTGGAGCATCTCGACGAACTTCTCTGCCATCCAGTAGACACATCTCCACCCTTTGCAGTGGGGTCTAAGTCTCAGCTGTGAGGAAGGCCCTTTTCCCAGTTGATCCTCCTTTGGGTGTCCTGCCTCCGTCCTCAAGTGGTGGCTGTTCTCTCTATCTGCTATTCCTGTAATCTTTAGATTTTCATTTATCCCTCTAAGGAGTTAATATCCTGTTACTTGTTACTTCTTTATATTAAAATATCTTAAAACACAATTAAATTCAAAAAGGGGAGAGAGGAAGAGTTCAGTAAGTTCCCACGTAATAGTACACTGTAGGAGTTTGTGGCACCCTCCTGGGCGACTCAACTGCAACTTGGACTTTACCTTATAAATGCAAACAATGTAGCCCAATCGTATGTATCTTCATATTAATATCAAAAATTTTTAAAAATCTCTTTTCAGATAACAAGCATGCTTTTTCCTTCTTGATACAGCTATTGAAAGAATCTCCCATAGAGGAAGGTGACTTTTACCCCAGAGGCTTGGCTCCTGTTCCCTGCAATGTGCCTTCGAGGTGGAGTCTCTTCCTATCACTGCAGTCATCATCATCAAACCAGCCTCAAGGAAACAGAGTTCCATTATTAAAGACTAATTTCAGATTTTGCTGATGGGAGGGACAAGTGTCATTTTATACATTGCCTGACTCATTCAATGATTGCAGAAGAGAGGCACTGTAACCTATAAATAAATAATTGGAGCTTCATTCCCCAAAACTGGGATGGAGCTAAAATGGAAAGGCATCATTATCTTTCCCATAAAGTTGTTCTCTCCATGCATGGACTGATTAAACACACAGAAAGGGAGTGTGTCATTATATAAACTAAGTTGCATTGCAATTTAAGGAGGTTGAAAAGTCACACTACTAGAAATCTTGCTGCAGGGATTAAATATAATTTAGTTGATAACAACTGTTGTATGCATTTAATTTAGAAAGTGCTTAAAAGAGACAAACTTTTAAGGCTAACATAATGGAAATGGACCTTGCT
Organism: Loris lydekkerianus; assembly: GCA_963574355.1. Taxonomy (NCBI): domain Eukaryota; kingdom Metazoa; phylum Chordata; class Mammalia; order Primates; family Lorisidae; genus Loris; species Loris lydekkerianus. The sequence continues at coordinate 8,915 of CAUYPK010011327.1, read as the reverse complement.
GTGCCTTCTGAATCATCTGAAGTAATAATTAGGTCATGCTAATGAGCAAAAAACTCAGGATAGTACCAAAGCAATCAATAGTGCAATGTGCGCTGAATTACTTTATTAATAATCTAAGAGAGTTTGTTTCCCATGCTGACAAAATTTAGAAGGGCCATATTTTGGATTACATTTTCCTGATGGCTTTTAAATTAAGTTTTATAGTGTGTCACAGCTGTCTGCATCCTCACCATTATCATTATCAGCAAACATTTAGCACACACCCGCTGTGTACACAGCCTTGTGGGATTCATTAAGGGGGAAGAGCGGTAATTTCCTGCCCTTGAGACAGCAAAGGGGTAATTATTTACTCTGAGTACTCTACTTAATTTACCAGTGGGCCAGAGGTCTTGGAACTCAAGGCTCTGACATTTCTACACAATTTCATCATCATTAGAGCAGTAACATCAAAAATTTCTGAATTTGGTCTTTGTTTTAGGTTATAAAACAACCCATTAGTGTATGGTACCAGAGTTAAGGAAAACATTGATTACAAAGTGAAAAGTCTCCTTTAAAAATACCAATGAATGTTGGTTAGTGCTTGCTAATGGATATAATAATGATTTCGTGCTAAGTCTGTCCTAAGAAATCTGAGGAAACTGGAAAGGATACACATTTAAGGGTCAGAATCAAGACGCAAAACCTAGGACCTCTGGCACCAAAGTCCACGCTCTTACCCACTTTGCTATTTGGTTTCTCTAAACCCTCCCCCCACGTTTTGTAGGTAACCCTCCAGAGCTAATCACTACCAGTGTGGGGTGTGCATCCTTCCAGGTTCCATTCCATGTATTGAAATGTATGTGTGTACATATCTATCCATTTTAAAAAGTATATCAAATGGGTTCAATATTTAAAAATAGTTTTTATTAAAAACTGACTTGGATATACAGTCACATACCACATAACAATATTTTGGTCAATAATGAGTCACATATATGACAGTGGTTTCATAAGATTATAATAAAGATGCCCTACACAAGTTTACCATTTTAATACTTTATACTGCATATTTTTACTTTTTATATGTAAATGCACAAATACTCACCACTGTGCTGCAATTGCCTATAGTATTCAGTACAGTAACCCTGTTCGTAGCCTGGGAGAAGTGGGCTATACCATGCCGCCTAGATATATAGCATCCTATACCTTCTAGGTTTATGTAAGTACCTCGGTAATGTTTGTACAATAACAAAATCACCGAGTGATGCATTTTTCAGGATATACCCCTGTCATTAAATCATGTATGACTACATTACCATATGTTTGTTCTAGGGGTTGCGTGTGTATACAGTTTAATATTCCATAATTTACATGTGTCATATGGAAATTCTAAAATTCATGGAAATTTTAGAACTTTCCATTTTTTCTCTCTGACTTATGATACTACATTGAGTATTCTTGTGTACTTCTCTTTCTATGTATGTAGAATTTTGAGGAAAGATACCCAATAGTGAACTTGTTGGGTCAAAATGTGAGTATGGTAACGTTTTTAATTAATGCTTATATTCACCCTCCAAAATGCTATATTTTGATTGTATACAATAAAAATATAACAACATCAGTATGTGTTATTCAATGTTTAATGAAGATCTCCATCTCTTATTCACTTTTATGTGTCAGATTTCAAGTGAGAGAGAACAATGATGAATTTTCTTCTTTGTTTAGTGCATCTATTGTATCGGTGTGTTGCAAAATCAACTTCTTAATAAAGTTTTCTTGATACCTGTAATGATGTTTTATGAAAGCCAAGATCCTACCTGTCTATAATCCTTTTTTAGTGCACTTAACAAGATCCCCACTGATACAGAATCTCAGTGAAATTGTTGTAGAATTCTGGAAATAACCTTTGACTTTCTTTTGTCTAAACTTTTCACACATTGCCTATAAATGCACTGATTTTTTTTACATATATTTGTGTCTGCCATATGTGAGGTTTCTTGATTTTAAGTTTTAAAAAAGATGGTGTTCATATAAAATTTTCTTTTGTAGTACAAATGTTTTACAAGAAAGGTGACAATAAATAGTGAAGGTCTTGTGGTCTTCACCAGGTTTCTCTTGCTGGAGTCACCAGCCCCTGGGCCATAGACCAACACTGGTCTGTGGCCCATGAGGAACCAGACCACACAGGAGCAAGTGAGTAGCAGGTGAGAGTGACCCAGTGACACTTCATCTATGTTTATAGCTGCTCCCCATGGTTCACATCACCGCCTGAACTCCACCGTCTATTAGGTAAGTGGCAGCATTATATTCTCATAGGAGCACACACCCTGCTTTAAACTTCATACATGAAGGATCTAGGTTGTGAGCTCCCTATGAGAATCTAATGCCTGATGATCTGAGGTGGAGATGTAATGAACTTGAATCATCCTGAAACTATCCTCCCTGCTCTCCATCTGTAAAAATGTTGTCTTCCATGAAACTGGTCCCTTGTGCTAAAATAGCTGAGGACTGCTTATTCTATTGGATTTGTAATTCTGCTACATTTATGTCTTCTCCTATTCTCTTCTTCAATCCCCTTCCCCAACCAATACCAACATACCTTCAAGAATAAAAACATAAAAATGGTGGGCTTTTGGTATGAAGGTATCATTACCACCATATGTTTAGATAGTTAGATTTTAACCTTCATTGGCTGTTTTTCTTTTGGGTGGGAGCAAGAGCATCAACACCTTGATATATTGTTTTATCATGCAGTTTGTTACATTAGTAAAATCTGTCACCTGAAATTTTCTCACATATATATAACTATTTGGAAATGAATTTTAATTCTCTGTTATACCCAGCATCATGATTCAAGTTTCTAAAATTAAATAATTCCTTTGAAACAGTTACAAATGATGAAGACAGAAAATTAATAGGCTTTTTTCTGTTATTAGAAAGAATAATAGGTTATGTCAAGAAGCAAGCAAGTGACAAATGAACAGCATGGATACCGCAAAGCTTCTCTTCTGTTCTGTATTAAATTGTTATTGTTGCATACATACACATAGTTGAAAGGTCAAATAATTTGCAAATTTTATAAGAAAAAATCCAAGAATCACGTCCACCCAAACACATATATTTCTTCCTTTACATAAGCAATTTTTCATCAATTTTAATATTTAGTTTGATAATAACCTCCAAGTAGCTAAATAACAAGCATTATTTGTCATTCATGGCGTTTCAGTTTTAGGTTGTGCTTAGTAACTTCTCATTTGTGGGAAAAAAAGATTTCAACTCTTTCCTTTCTTTACTATTACCTCTTGATTATATTCTTTTTACTCTTGCCTCTAATACAATTTCATTTTGGTTTTTGGACAATATATTGTGATTATAGATGTATGAGTTTATTACATGTGAATTATCCAATTCTCATAAGTACTAAGTTTGACAGTTGATATCACTGACATTTCCCTTTGACATTTCTTGTTTTATTTATATTGGAGAGTACATCCCAATTCTTTTGAATGCACATTTTTGCTGATGATTATCTCTTAAAATTTTCATAGCAATATCTGTGAAACCATCAATAAGTCAAAAATTGGTGTCATTTTTAAAAATGAGTTCTGTTGTAGGACCAATGTAGCACAGGCAGCTTGAAATATAAACAAAATGTTTGAGAAGGATGTGGCTAACTAATGCACACTCTGTGACGGTTTGAGAAGTCCTGTGTTGGTGATTTTAATGTTGGAAATAAGTAGCTTGGGTAACTTGAGTCCAAAGTGGATACTGTTGAGCTGAAAGCTGTAGTGGAAACAAATACATCTCAATCTACGTGTGAATTAGCAGCAAGGTTTGACGTTGCTATTCTAACAGTATTGGATGATTTGAAACAAATCAGCAAGCTAAGAAACCTGGATTTATGGGTTCTGTATGATTTAAATGAGTGTCAGGAAGGGAATCATCTCAAAGCCGGTCTTTTTTTGTTGTTGTTGTTACACATAAAGCTTTGAGATGATTTATTTTAAGAATTTTTTTTATTGTAAGAAGTGGTCCAAAGCATGGAAGAAGTGCTAGTCAGTTGGCACAAGGTCTGATGAAAATGGATTCTTTTTGACAATTACAAGCACTCAGCACAAAGGTTGGTAAAGACAAAGTGCTAAAACACAGTCCGAAAGTGGATATTCATCCAAAAAAGCTACCAGTGTTTGTTTGGTGGTCCATTGATGGTTATTATCCCCTACAGCTTCATGAAACCTGGTCAGTGGACTATAGCAGATGTCTGCTGCAACTAGTTGGATGAAATGATGAAGATGCTTGTTATTAAGCAGCTGAGTTTGGTTAATAGAGACAGGCCAATCCTTCAAAACAATGCTTGATCATATGTCACACACACAATGCTGCTCAAACTCCAGAAGCTAAATCTGGAAATTCTCCATCATCCACCGTATTCAACAGACCTTGCACCAACTGACTACCACTTCTTCCATTCTTTGAATCACTTCTTACAAGAAAAAAATATTCAATTCTCAATAAGCTGTGGAAGCATCTTTTATGATTTCATCTCCCCTTGCTTTCTAGGCTTCTTTGCTGTTGGCATACGGAAGCTACTTAAGATGGTAAAGCTGTGTTTGATAGTTTACATGCATACTCTGATTAATTGAACTGCTTCTTGTTTGAGATACACTAAACTTTTGATTTAAAATTGGACATTCCTATCTGATGACCTAATATTAACAAAATTTTGCAAATACATTTTATGGTGAATTAGTGTAGGAACTGCAGTACATTTTTGTTTCCCACACACAACTTTTATTCCTTGGTATATATTATTTTGTTGTTATTTGTATTGCTACTAGTGTTCACTTGGTGTTCTAATACTTTCTCTATACATACCAAAAATTCAATGCCAGTCTGATCAGCATGACTTACACTTCTCTACACATTTTGCTGGGTCAGGTATGCTGTCAGTTTTGTATTCCTGAAGTTGTATTTTCTCATAGATGGAAGTCTGAAAATTCTATATTTGATAATTAAATTTGATCATTTATTTGCTCATTATGTTTAAATTTATTTTACAGAAGGTGATGATATGTAGATTTATTTATTATTCAGATAGAGTTTCAAGCATTTCCACTTAATTAATTAACTTAAATCAGGCTGTTGCTCAGGCTGATCTTGAACTCCTGAGCTCAAGCAATCCATTAGCCTTGGCCTCCCAGACTGCTAGGATTACAGGAGTGAGCCACTGCGCCTGGCCCTGCATTCTCTTTTTTGAAAATAGTGTCACAAATTCCTGAAACTTTGGAGGGTTTAAAAATAGACTATATTTGGGGGAGGGAGTCTCTGCTAAATTTCTTTATTCATTTCCTTTGGACTTTCCACAATTGCATTGTTATTCTCTATTTTCTTTATCTTTCTGAGTTTATGTCTCTTAAAAGCCTTTTCATTGTTAGTATTTTCATGGTGCTAGAGAACAAATATGTTTGTGTTTCAATGATAATTTTTATCTTATAGTCCTTGAGATAGTTTCTCAATGAAAGAACTGAAACCAATCTCAGTGATTTGGCCTCTACCATTTTTATTCATATATTTTTGAACCTGAGAATGGAAGGAAGATCACGGATTATAGTATAGCTACTCCTATGAACAGCATCCTGCCAGAATTTGTGCCAATTCTTTGTTTCCTCATCAGTGCCTAAGAAACCACGAAAAAAATTGGGTTGAAGTTTGTCACATTGAGAAGGAGCAATGGAAGAAACAAGCAAAACACATTTTGTCATGTCTGAACTCCTCTAACTTTTTAAAAATATCACATTATAGTTCTAACCATACTATCCAGGGAATTAATCTCTTACCATGTCTGCTTTTAGTTAAATGAGAGCTTCTCCAATATTAGGAACTTTCTCTTCCAATTTTTGTAATCTCTTAGACTTCCCACACTGTTTGGCAAGAGGTTGGAACACATTGAATAATGTTGAATGAAAAAGACTGAATGGTAATCATCTCTGTAGTATCACTTGCAGGGCTGTACAAAAGCGTCATTTTTTAAGAAGTTGCTTAGTGGTAATTGATTTTGGCGGTGTCAACATATGCTGAAGTGCATGGATTTCATGTTAGCCAACTCATTCACTTCAAACTATTTAAAATTGATATGACTCACCACATGGCCAACTCAGATGTGACAATCGTGATTTATTTTATGAACAGTGAAATGAACAGATTAAATGATTCACTTGGGAATCTAGGTGAAATATATTTATTTGAGGAAGTAGTGAATGGGGAAAAAAATCTCTGAATATAACCTGGAACACCTGGTCAGATTGTTTTCCTTTGAAAGAAAGGAGTGACTCCTTGAAGAGATGATCTGAAAATGGATAATAGAGAGAGAAAAAGGTAAAAGGTAAAAGAAAAAATTCTAAAAGAATTCTCAGAGTGACAATGCACTTTTTTGAAAAATGGGGAAACAATTGCTGTTTCAAAAAAGTAGAGACTTCTTTCCCCTATTCTTTCCTTTTCACATACTCACAGAGGTTTTCAAAACAAACAATATCTAAAACTTGGAATGATAAAAAGGGGGAGTCCTGAGAAAACTCCCAGGAAAAGCCATTTTCTCCATGTAGCTAGAACAAACACTGTGTTTGAACTGAGAGCTCTGATTTTTAAGCATGACAACAAAGGTGTCCCAGACATCCCATGAATTTTTGGAGAGAGGTTGGTGTTACAAAGTCAATACTAACTATTATGTTTGCTCTCAAAAAGTTTACCATTTTCCAATAATACAAGAAAACCAGACAATTAGTATATGAACATAGGAATATATGAAATACATTTAAATAAGCCTTAAGGGGGGAAGATGATTTAGGTATTTTCTGAATGTCTTCCATGAGGGAAGAGCTCCTTAGGAAATTATGCAGGGAGAACATGGCAACTTATTTTTCTTTTTCTTCTGTTTTTCACTTTTAGCTGTCTTAATTGAGCTATAATTTATATATTAAATAATTCTTCCATTGTAAATGTATAATTTGCTGATTTTAGTAAATTTATTCACACATACACTTGTGCAATCCAGTTTTAAAACACTTCCATGACCACTTTAAAAATCCCTTGTGCTTATTTATAATCAGTTACAACTTTCAGTCTCAGGAAAACAGTGATAGATTTTCTTTTTATGCAGATTTGACTTTTCTAGAAATTTTATATGAACAGAATCACATAACATAATTTTTGAGATTCATTCATGTGATTGTATAATGAATTTGTTCCTTTTCATTGGTATTATTCCATGTTGTACTTATTTATAGGTCTTCTTGTGGACATATGTTTTTATTTCTCTTGGATGGATACCTTAAAGTGAGATTGCTGGTTTGTAACTATCAGTTTTTCAAAATGACTATCCTTTTGCCTTCCTTTGAGAAACAGATAAGAGCTCTAGGTTTTTTGTTTTTTTTTTTTTTCTTTCTTTTTACCACATCGATGTTAGATTCCTTTTCCTACTGTTTAACAAATTACGATAGTTTTATTGGCTAAAAAAAAAAAAATACAAATACATTATCTGACAGTTCTGGAGGTCAGAAGTTGAAATGGTTCTCTTGAGGGTAAAGATAAGATGTCAGCAAAGCTGCCTTCCTTCTGTAGGCTCTAGGGGCAAATGTGTTCCTTGCCTTTTCCAGCTTCTAGAACCTGCCAGCATTCCTTAGCTCCTGGATTCACCTCATTGCTACATCCGCTTCCATCATCACATCTCCCTGACGCTCCTGCCTCTTTCTTATAAGTCTTTTGTAATTTAACCCATGAAAAATCTTCCCATTTTAAGATCCTTAATCACTACAAAGTTTCTTTTTCCATGTGAGGTAACATGCACACGGTTTCTGAGGAATACACATGAACATAGAAATAGGTGTTCATTATTCTGACCACCCACCCTTGCTAACATTGAGTATTGTTTTTTTTGTTGTTGTTGTTATAATCATTTTTTTTCCTTTTTTTTTTATTATAGATAAAAATATGCACCATATGACTTCATCATGGTTTTTCTTTTCATTTTTATAACAACTAATGATGTTAAATATATTTTTATGTACTTATTAGCTTTCTGTATCTCTTCTTTGAAAAGAAGTTATTAAAATATCTTGTCAATTTTCTTTTTTAGCTACAAATTCTTTACCAAATATGATTTTCAAATGTCTTCTCCTATTACCTTACTTATCTTTTTATTTTATTAATGTAGTCTTTAGAATATCAAATATGTATTTTTACTTTTGGTTAATTCTAATCAATCACTTGTCTACTATAAAACATGATTTTAGTGTCCTAAGTGGAAAGTTTTTGACTAACCCGATATCAAATGCTTTTCTCCATTGTTTCCTTCTCAAAATTTTATTCTAGTTTTAATGCTTATGTCTACAATGCATTTTGAGTAAGACTTTTATGTGGTGCTTGTAAAGGTAGTAAGTTCATGTTTCGACATAAATATGTGATTGTTTCAGAACCTTTGGTTGAAAAAATAATTTCCCCCATTGAATCACTTAGCCTCTGTGTAACAATGCTATGATCTGTATACCATCCTCGTGAAAAAATATGATGCCGTCTTGACTATTATAGCTTTAAATTAAGTTTTAAAATCAAGTATTGTACATTCTTTATGATTTGCGTTTTCAAAATTACTTTGTCTATTTTTACTTCTTTGAATGTCCACATAAATTTTATGATTAGCTTGTTGATACAGCAAAATAAATAAATAAAGAAATAAAAGTGGGTGAGGGAAAGGAAAAGAAGGGAAAAAAAAGACAAGAAAAGACAATAGTGACTAATTTTCACAAAATTAATTTAATTTAATTAATCCAATTTCACAAAATTGGATTTAATTTTGACCAAAGTACATTACTTAAACATTAATTTTTAATTCAACTTGTTAATATGTTGTTTAGGATATTGCATCCTCATTTATAAGTGAA
>CAUYPK010011326.1:0-19924 GCA_963574355.1 Loris lydekkerianus | reverse complement strand
TGAGAGAGTGATCTGTTTTTGCCCTCCACTTCTCTTTCTCTTTGAGAGTTTGGGAGCATTTGAAAGTTTTGTCTTCAATGTCAGAAATCCTTTTTTCTGCATGCTTCGTTTTGTTACTAAGGGAATCTACTGAGTTTCTCAGGTCTTTGAGGGCTGCAACTTCTTGTCTCAATGTGTCAAAATCTTTGGTCATTTTGTTTTTGAATTTGTTGAATTCTTGAAATATCTTTTGGGTTAATGCTTGAAATTCTAATTTGATCTTATTTGCTATCCAGATTCTGAATTCGATTTCTGACATCTCAGCTATTTGTTTGTGCATGGGGTCTTGTGCTGTGTCTGCCCCATTGATCCTTGGGGGAGATGATCTACTCTGATTATTCATATTGCCAGAGTTTTTCTGTTGATTTTACCCCATGATTGTTTTTCACCATTGCCTCTGGCCATCCTCAGAGTTGGGAACGTGTGTTTCCAAGATTAGACCCCAGCGGGATCACTCTATTATTGCCGGATCGTTGTAGGGAGTGACCCTGTGTAGTTCCTCTTGGGCTGCCCCAGCCAGAGAGTTCTGGTTGTGGAAGCAGCTCCAGAGTGTGACACACCCCGATCCAGCAACAGGGCGGGAAGTGGTGCGCACACTTCTGGGAGTGCCTGGCACCCAGTGACTTTAGCATAGAGAGCCCAAGGCTCTAGCAGTCTCTGGCCAGGAGAAGGGTTCTGCACATAGGGAGGGAGGGCTCTGGAGGGCACATGGCTACCAGAGTCCCTGGCCAGATGAGTGGGCCGATGTGGAGGCAGGGAGAGTACAGAAGGGAGGACACAGGGTTGCCTGGATCCCTTAGTTCCTGGTCAGGGCATGTGGAGCCCTGGTGGGCATGGGTCATGGGTCGGGGGTCATGGCGCAGTTCTTATGAGGTCTGGGTGGTGCCAAACCTAGGAGTTTGAGGTTCTGTGAGCTGTGGTGCCATGGCACTCTACCCATGGCAACATCCCGAGGCTCCAGTGTGCCAAAACTGGTCTCAAGTTTAAGAGTGTAAGGCAGCTCAGTCCCTGCCTTTGAGCTGCTCAGTCACTAGGTTACTAGGTCCCACCCGATCCTTGCTCTGTGACCCTTAGGGCAGAGCTTGCTGGGGCAGTTCTCTCACAATGGCTCCCTGCTGCCCACAGCTGAACACTATCAGCTCCCTGCGGCTCAGTGGCTCATTCTGGGGCCCTAGACAATGCCCAAAGTTCTCTGCACTCCTGCTCAAGCTCTCCCCAAGGCAACTTAATGAAGTGCCAAGTCCAAAAACACCGAAACAGTTCACAGGTAAGGCCTTTCTGGTTTGCAGTCTCACTGCTGCTTGTACTTACAGCTGCTGGCAGGATTAGGTCAATCGAACATATGCAACCACTTGCCAGTTTACCACTGTTTTTGTCCTCTTCTTGAGGTCCAGAAGTCCCTTGCTGACTCTCCATATCCTCAAAGGGATGATTATAGGCAGATCCCACCAGCAGAGATGCCTGTAGTCTTATCTCCCCGATACACCATTTCCTGTTGCATGGAACTGTTACTCAGCCGCCATCTTGGATTGTTCCCCACCATAACAAATTTTTTACTTCTTTAGTTTTGCCTTAATTTCAAAATGTCATTTTATGTGCCCTGAGCAACATCAGATCTTTACTCTTTTAATGAATGTAGTTCTCATCTTAATATTTTCAAAATGTAGTTTGTTTTTTTTTTAAGTGGCTTTTCAAAAACCAACTTTTGCAGAGAGAGATGGAAGAAAAAGACAGCAGTGACATTTTAGTTTGGTATGTTGAAATACATTTTTATAGTTATAATAATAGTAAGTATACCTGCATAAAAATTTATACAGACATCATACATATTATAATATGTGTTAATGTAAAATTTCAATATTCCTAAATACATACAGACTGAGTCATTGGTAAACTATGTATTACTTATTGGATATGTACTCATCCCTGCGGCTATTCAAGAAATCAAAAGCTGACTGCGTATAGAAAATAATCCTTTTCTACCATGACATTACTTTTCAAAATAGGCTATTTTAATAAACTGTCCAAATGAGAAACATATATGTCTCTCAAGACCTACTTGTTGCTTTATTATAAATTCTTAAACTCTAGGATCTTATAAATACATTCAAGTCAGGCTTACTTTTTTGTGAACTGCTTATCAGAGCAATATATAAAATGCAACTGGTTACCTTAGGAAATAATTCTCATTGCTTAGTCTTAGAGAGCTGTGTGCCCTTGAACTTGAAGTGTTGCAAACATGCAGCAGAAATTTTTGCTTGGGTTTCTTTGAGTGAAGACCAAAATGAGTCTAGCTGTGAAGATTGAAAAGAATGTATTCATCAATGTCATTTAAAGAAAAAGTTGTGCTTTGTAATCTTATTTAAAAAAACTATGCACACATGTCCACAAAGAAAGGGAAGCTTAACTTATTATTCCATACTGGTTTAGTGCAAATTATGGTTTCAGAATTTAGGCTAAATTTTCAATTCCATTGTGCTTTGGGTTTTTTTTCTTTAAAATAAGAATGATGATAATAGCTATTCCAAAAAAATTTAGAGAAGATTAAAATATGCTAATACATCTCAAGTATGTTTGGGACATAGGAAGTACTTAATCAGTGTTACTTATAAAGATGATGGTGATAATAACAACAACAAAAATGATGTCTTAATTTGAGTTTCTCCCAAAGCAGTTGAGATAGGTGTTTGGTTGCAGGTGGGTCATTAAGAGGACGATCCCCCTGGAATGTATTATAGTTAAATAGGGGAATGAAAAACCTACATAAGAAATAAGACAATAAAGAATGTATTAGTGAATGGCTGATTACTGGAGACAGCTGGAGCTCATATCTGCTGAGATGTCTGTAAAAAGTATGCCTTAGAACCATTCCAGTAAGGTGAGGAAAGGAATGAAAAAAGAAAGCTGGATATTTAACTACTTACATCACATCCCCATTGGCTTACAATTGCCCTTGAAGGTGTTTGCAAGGTTTCCTGGTGCTGAAGAAAAGCTTCAGGCAGAGAAAATAGACACAGGTACTTCAGGGAGAAGACCCACCTTCCTGAAAACCATTTAAAGCAGCAATAGGTGAATGAGATGGCTCAAAGTGTTAGGAGGCAGAATATCAATGTGTCCTGCCAAATGGTCCTTCCAAGCTAATGTGAAACAAAGAAGTCAATGCTATGAGGACTAAGGAAAATTGAAACCAAATTCAGGTTAGAGCACAAAGGGAAAGCTTATCCATAGCCTTAGGCTTAGTAAACAGGAGAGGACTTACTTTTGCATAAGTCTGAATTTTGCATGTATAAATATGTTCTAGGTAATACATTCATTGTATGTTACTCGCTTATTTGTAGAGTAGTTTTTCTTTATGGAGACTGTCCAGTCACTTCTCTAGTTCTAGTTAGCATAGGATTATTATAAGATTTAATTTTTCCAATGTACTTATATTCTTCTTTTTCTTGTGACTGCCTGTTATAAGAAAATATGCCACAATTAAAAGTGCCCCAAAACAAGTAACCTAGTGTTGTTGCCACAATAGAACGAAAAGACCCTTCTGAGAGTGCTAAGCATAAATCTGATCATCGTCTGTTTTCTTGGTCAGTTGTGGAACTTTCTGATTTATGCACTCATATGGCTTTTTATTTATTTTTGTTTTTGCAAAAGATTAATTTCCCATATGAAGCTCAATTTGACATTCCATTTAAGATTTTATTATAAAGACATTGTCTTCTCAAAGGATTGATTTATTTTACAAATAGAGCAGAGCAACTACTGCATTTAATGTCAGAGCAACACAAAACTAAACTGATTAGACTCTAGAGTCATGTTTCCAACTCGAAAGTTAAAGAGTTTGGAGTCTTTGGATTTATAGTAAGAGATGCCTAAAAATCCAGACATGCACCAAATATTGTTTATACTAATAATAAAAAAAAATTTACATAGGTATATAACACTATTTTGTTTAATAATGTAGAAATTTATCGAAGAACATAAATGAGTTTATAGAATATTTTATCAAGTGTTTATTAAAAATAAATAAGTACAGGCACTTAAATGTATTTTTTGTTTATGGGAGTAGCATGTGTGTATGGATTACAGTTATATACATATTTATATAAATTACACAACATATGTGTTGTATAACTATTTTGACATGATGCATTTCACATTAACAATTGCTAAGGCTATTGTGTATAAGTTAAAGAAAGAGAATGATGAATGAAAAGCAATATAGACATTGGGAAAGAATGGAAAATGCTTTGGCAAAGAGTGGAAGGTTTTTGGGGAAAGATTATTTGGAGCTTTAAACCATTGCAGTTAATCTATTTTTCAAACTCTTTGATGGGAATGAGGATGAGATTCCTATTCTTATTTAAACAATACACATGCATCATTTATATGGATATTTATCTCAAAATTTAAAAAAACTAAAAATGAAAAAAAGAGCTGCAAACCACCACCACAGAATCAGCATAACCAGAATCTTTAGGAAATCTTCTCACTCTCTGCTTAAATGTTCTCTGACTTTGGAGAGTTATATGTTCCTTTTTGTTCTTGAGTTTTTTGGTTTCAAATTTGCTTGAACATATAGTTAAAGTGCATGCCCATAGTTCAATGAATGCCAAACTACTAATATTATAGTTCGATTAAATACTTCTTGTTATGATTTCTGATTAATGTAGAATATTTTGTGCATATGTCTTTTGAAAAGATTGCAAGATTTTTCTTCATACTCTAAGGAAACCATTTTCAAGAGTATCATGAAAATCTAAATAATAAAATAAAGTACAGTAACTTCAATTTTAAACTTATGTTTGATGTATGTTGAAGATCTATAGTGAACTTTCTTACTGACCTTTTACATAATAGAGAAAAATTCTTACAACACATTGCTACCAAAATATTATTATTACTTTATAGTTAATTTATTATCAACTTTATATTTTTAATAACCAACATCATCAAAATGTCTAACATATATAGACTGTATCTAATCCAGCTCTGGAATGAAAATAAATTTCTGACTAAAACCATTAGATCATAATGTGGGGCTCATTAACAGACTCAAAATTTATTATTACCACATACTTTAAAAAAAGGGTCACTGACTTTTATTATTTATTTCAAGTCTTTGAAATTAAATGCTCTGCCCTTGAAAAAGTTACTCTGAAGGAAACCATGATTCTAAGCGCAGTATCCCAGTAATGGAAAAAACAAATACCACATGAAAGCTCCTTTTCTCTCCAAGTGTGTAATAAAAGATAAATAAATAAAATTAACTGGCCCATCATCATGTAAGCCTTTCAAAACTGGAAAACATGAAAGCATGATAAAACAAAATCTGAGTGCTCATGATTGTGTCTAAGTAAAGTGCAGGCACATAAGTTCCACTGTACCAGAATAAATCTTCATCTGGATGATACTGAAGGAATCCAGTTTTTTTTAAACCTCAGAAGAGGCCTATAATATGTTAGTAAACTTATATTCTATGGTGACACACTGGATTGCCATAGATTAACCTAGCATACTTTAGTCTTGAGAGATTTATTACTTTCTGGTCTACTGATCTAAAAGCCAGCTAAAGGACAGATGTGCTGGTGGCCAGGCTCTTTAAAATTATTCCACAAGATCATGAAGTATAGCAGAATGATTTTTTCCCCAAACTCTAGTCTACCCCTGAAAAGACACATTTTATAAGAAGATTTTGTATTCCTAGGCTCTGATATGCATGTATAAAAACATCACTTTAATGGACAGATGTTGGTCACAGGGTATACAGTTTCAATTAGACAGGAGGAATAAGTTTTTGAGATCTATTGCATAGCATGGGAAACACAGTTAATAATAATGTATTATGTATTTCAAAATTTGAAAGAGTAAATTTCAAGCACAAAAAATCATGGGTACATGAGGTGATGGATATTTTGTTAGCTGATTTAAGCATTCCATATTGTATACTTATATCAAAAAATCACATTGTAATCCATAAACATGTGCAATTATGACTGGTCAATTAGAAACAATATTAATAAAAAACCCCACCATCTTATATATCCAACTGTCAGCTGTAGGTAGTTTCACTTATTCCGTTCCTGTATGAACAATGCTGCACAAGTCACTAAGGGCTGAGCTGGTCTGTCAGAGCCCCTTTAATCCTGGCTACTTTTCCATTCACTCCCTTCCTTTCCTCCTGTATTCCCCCTTTTCCATCCACTTAGGTCTGGATACTTGAGCCGCCTTATGAGCCAAGAACTATTTAAGCCTGAGAATAGAAGAAATAGAACAAACATAATTTAGTGCCCTGCTTAGCTTATATTTCATTTGGAAAGCCCATGAATTGTTCCTACTTGTTAGATTTCATTAATTTAATATTTTCTTTTTATGTGAAATTAGCAGCATAAAACTCAGCAAATTCAGATCCTGAAATGACCCAGCTAGAATTGATTCAACATCCTAGTCAGAATATTCTTCCCATTACCCACTCTTTACAATCTTATAGTTTAAGAGCTCATTTGTCTGATCTGTGTTTCAGGTACTGCTTTGGTACTCCTTGTCAACTCTTCATTGCCCCTGCTGTATTCCTAGCTGTCTTTTTCTCTAACATTTTAATTCCTCCCAGGTCTTCAATTCAACACAAAAATCAGCATGTATTGTGGAAGTCATCTGAGCAAAGACTTAAAGGGTTTATGGAATTGTGCCATATAACTCTTTTATAAAAGAACCTTCCAATCTGAGACAGAGACATTCTTTTTCCTGATGTACAAAGGCCTTATGATGAGAATGCACCTTATTTGTATAAAGAACAGCAAGGAGGCCATGATGGCCAGGCACAGCAAACAAGTAGAAGAGCAGAAGATAACAGGCTTCCAGCTCTATCCCAGGAACAGACCCTAGAGAATACTGTATGTCACTGTAAGGATGTTGGTTTGGGGAGCTATCAAAAGTTTTGAGTGTTGGAATACCACGATTCAATTGCCTTTTTGGAAGGATTACTTTAGATGCTGTTTTGAAAGAAGATTATGGAAAAGGCAATTGCACAAGTAGAAACTGCATTAGGAAACTGGTATAGCATCCACGGTTGGGGGTCACAGTGGAGGTAATGAGAAACATACAGGGTCTAGATATATGTTGAGTGTAGAGTGGATGATATTCTGATGTAGTAGACTTGGAAAAGAGAGAAGTGAAGGATTTAAAGTTTTCTGCCCATTCACCTGGGAAAATAAACCTACCATTAAGAAGGAAAGACTGTGAGTAGAGTAGGTTATTGTAAAAAGATCCTTAGTACCATTTTGGTTGAATCCTAAATATCTATTAATAGGTGTTTAGGAGGTTGTTCGATATAAAACTGGAGTTAAAACAAATATGTACGCTGGAGATAAAACTTGGAGAGTCATTGTTATGCATAGTTTGTAAAATATGTACAATAATAATAATTATCTGACTGAATATGATTATTAAGAAAATGAGTTAATATAGAGAAGAGGACTAGATACTGAGCCCAGGATACTTTAATATAAATAAATAAATAAATAAATACATACATACATACATACATACATACATAGGTTTATTTAGCCAAGTGGGTTGAGAAGAAATAGCTAAGGAGGTGGAAAGATAATTGAGAACCAAGAGAGTTTGATGATGTCAAAGCCAAGTGAAAAATAAGTATATCATGGATGAGAGGATAACAAGCTAATTTGTGTTATCAGATACATTACTTTTCTATCGCATACAACTTAGCCATGGGATCTCAGAGTTACCATCAGCCAGGAGTCCAGTATGTTCTAACTAGGTTTTATTTCAGGATCTCAAAAAGCTCAAATCAAGGTGTCTGCTGGTTACAATTTTCATCTGCAAGGTTCAAATAGGGAAAGATTTTTCGAGTACCTCAGGTTGTTGGTAAAATCCAATTTATTAAAATATATTTGTTATTTTGATTTCTTAAGCAAATACTTATTGAGTATCTAACATGTCAGACTCCACAGTGCTATGAAGAATGAACCAATGAACCATGCTAAGTATACTTTCTTTAGAGAATACATAATATTGTAGGTTAAACAAAATCTATAAATTAACTGCTATGGCAATTCTGCTAAAAAGATATGTTCATTTTAACTTAGGGCATGAGTAGGAGATTTCAAGTGCAACATAACTTTTGATTTGGATATTAGACAAAACTGAGGTATAATTATCTGTATAAAGACAAACAGGTAGACTCTATTCAAAAAACATTATCTCAATTTGGCGGCAATACATAATAATAGCTATGGCTGAAAATCAAAAAGAAAATTCAGATTTTGTGGAGGAGGCCTGGCCGTCTATAGTTTGGGGACCTCTTTACTAGAAGAATTCAATATTACAAAGAGAAAAATACCTTTAGTCACTCAACTGCTACCCAACTTGACTGAAAGTGGGGTGGATGAGGAGTCAGGATAAAAAGAGTTGTCTGATCCAATTGTTATTAAAATATTTTAATTTTGTAAATTTACAAACAGCATAGTCATGTGAATGCAAAACAGCTTCTCCTTAGGGACATAGAAGGGACCCAGCCAGAGAAGACCTATAACCAACATGATTCACTTCATAGCAAAACTGTTTCTGTTGAAAATGTGGAATAGCAGATTATGGAGGGATTGAAAGCATGGTTAAGCTAGTTTGTCAGTAGACTAATAGGAACTATTGAATATATGGGCAATACAGAGAATAGGCTGAATTATTTAAGCCATGAGTCAATTTCCTCTAGAACATTGAGATTACTGAGGCAGGAGAGAAATAATTTATTAAATTTTATTTTGTCAGAACTTGTACATATGTATAAAATTTCTTTCTTTTACCATGTTACATTACCCAAGTATAATTAAGACAATAAAACATAGCCACATATTCACACATAGATTTTATTAAATAATTATAAATTCAGTTTTTTATGATTTATTTAAAATTATAATATATGTAAACATTGTTCTGGGAGATGTCTCTGAAGTAATGTGTGAAGTTATGTGAATATACTATTTTATCCAAAAAAAGTAGATGACATTTTCAGGTTTTGTTTGTTGTTTCTATTCTCTACCTTATATTGTCTTCATCCTGGCTTTTTGCTGCAACTTGAAATTAGACGAATCATTTTTCTGGCTGATATGGAACTTAAGCTAAATTAATATATTTTTTAAATATTTTGTTACTTTCTACTCAAAGTAGTGTATAGGTTTTATTAATCTTTGGAAAAACTGACCAATAAGATCAAGAAAAAAAGGCTTTCGTAAGCCTTAAAGCCTCTGGATGTAATATCTTTGTCAAAAACCAATCAATACAATCAATATATATTTATTTGTTCTCTATTGGTGACATCATTATGGTGATATATTACCTACAGTAATAAAACTAGCAGCCAAAAATGTAATTCACAAGCATTCTAAGACCTTCTAACTCTCAGAAATTGTATCCATGAAGAACATGGGGAAAGAAAATTCATTCATTTATATGAAAAATGAAGCACAATTTATAAGAACTCTTTTGAGGCTTTCAGAGGATTCTGACAGGCCATAAAACTAATTCTTTGAAATTTAAGAAATTCCATTCATATATTTCATCAGTTTATATTATCTTATGATTTAAACATATACTATTGCCAAATAAGCTGAGGTTCATTATTCATTTTATTTTAAGAATTTTTTTTATTCTTGTATATAAATTACCAGAAGACATTTTGCTAAAAAACAGCAACTTATTTTTTCCAAAATTCCTCCAAGCTGCTTATTTCCTTGTAAATATATTATAATGATAGATTTGTAAAGGCTAAATTGTAATGGTCAATTAATCCAACCTCTTTCTCAATAGAGGAATTGTCTCTGTTTTAGAAGGTTTTCTTTTTCCCTTCCCTTCCCTTCCCTTCCCTTCCCTTCCCTTCCCTTCCCTTCCCTTCCCTTCCCTTCCCTTCCCTTCCCTTCCCCTGTCCTGTCCTGTCCTGTCCTGTCCTGTCCTGTCCTGTCCTGTCCTGTCTTGTCTTGTCATCTTGTCTGTCTTGGTTATACAGAACTGATAATTTTAGAGTCCTACACCAACATTCACGATATATTTGACTTCAGGTTCAGAGTGTTGTAGGAGGCTTCATTCCACATATCTTCATTTCAGCATCCAAGCTGGGAGATCTGCTTCTAGTTGAGACATATCCTATCAGAAAAGGGGGAAGATAACAGAAGAAGAGATCTGACAGAAACCTAACCAACGATTCCAAAAACCTTCTGCTCCAACCAGGTGTACATCAGTTAGTCTCATGTTTCATTGACCAGAATAAGACTCATGCTTATTCAATGGTGCTAAAAACAATATTCTGTCTGTGGGAAGGCATGAAAAGCACATGGCAATAAGTAGAAAGGGCAGACCTTTTTACAGAAAAGAGTCCATACATAGGAAAGGTAACGTGAGATACTCTGCTCCTTGCAGTCGGTCCCTGATACTCTCTCCTGCCTTTCTGTGCGTATGCAATACGTACTCATCATTCCTAAGAAGAAAATCCCCAAAGTCCTATTCAGTCATGGAACCAGGTCAAAGACTGTTCCCAAAGCCTGCACTTCATCACAGCGTTCTCCTCCACACGAGGGAGATATATACAACTAAGTGTATAAATTAGCTGAATCCAAAATCCGTCTAGAGATTGTGAGTCTGCCCATCAAATAAGAATTTATTTTACAAACTTCCCTCAAACACCCGAAAAAACAACCTAGAAAGGCCACCAGAAGGGTAGAAAGAACTTTAAATGTTCTTCTTACCATGGCTTTGAAACTGACTTGACTTCCAAGTCCTGTCCATAGGTGACAATTGTTTTGAGTGAGATCCCTAACTATAATTTTTTAATCCAATTTACCATGTAAACTAGTACATTTTTGAAATTTAAAAAGGTGATATTAATACTTAAAGCAGAATCTCAAGTGTAGACTGGAAATGAACCTGGCAAAGGGAAGGGATGATCGTCCAAACCACATAAACCACGTCTGGTTCTTCAATTATCAGCACATAAACCAGCGCTGGCTATGTTAATGGAGAAATTTAAATTTTGTGGAAGAAAGTAGGGGTGTTTGCTGAATAAAAGAAAAGGCTGCACTCGGAAAGGAAAAGACAAAGTAGTATTGAAGAGCTGAGCGGCAGAATCTCAGGGAAAATCACTTCAGGATGACAATCTCTATTAAACCCACCCCGACTTTTTTGCCTTTTGTTACCACTTCTTAGTGCACTGTCCTTCCTTCCTCACAACTTGGAATACGGAAAGCCAGAGAATTTCACAAGCACCATAAAAATGCACGCATGAGAAGGAGGATTCAACCAAGTACCATCAAGTTGCCATTATCAGATGACAGAATTAATGCAGGGCAGGGAGAAACCAAGATGCCCGCTGCAGCCAGGTATCTCTCTTCATGTTATATTAAAAAATACATGGGCTTTGGTATCAGAGAGATCTGCATCCACTACGACTTACTCATATTTTTTATAGTTATATATCTGGATTTCAATTTTATAAGTTGAATAGTAACAAAATTAATAACGAAGTAACCAAGTCGTGGTGATGTGTTTGAAAAAAGGAAGTTCTATTCAGCCCTCCCAGCACGTGGGAACATGACCTGCTAAATAACTGTAAGTTCTCCCTCGGACACTCCCGGTCATCCCTCAGCCCCACTCGGCCACGAGCTCACTGTTACTTCATAGAGCAGAAAGCAAACAGCAATTACTGTGAAGAAGGAATGATTGTCTCCACTGTGGATTTTCTCCTTTATTCATTTGCCACTTTCACCTTTCAGTGCCCAACTTTCTCATTCTGTCTTTGATGAAACAGAAGCTACCTGGGGGGATCTTTCCCTATATTTTCTTTCTCTTTCTCTATAATAACGAACTTCAACTGTTTTTAAAGCTTTAGTTTCTGACATATAAACACAACAATCACAATTCATCCTGAAAACTTACCTCGTCATGAGTTAAATGGTATAAGTCTCATTAAGAATATTAGTCAGGAGTGTGGTGGATGATGAGACTCGTGGGTTCTTCATCAGGCAGATGAGGAAATCGTTGAGGGGGAGGGTCCTATATCACACTGCGGTCACTGCGGTACCGAAGTGTCTTTTCTGCAGCACTGCATTTGATAGTTTTGATTTTTTTTTTTTAATGGAGGCACTCATCAAAAACTTCTTAAGGCAAAATCACTTCAGGATGAAGTGAATTTATAAGGATTTTCCTTATAAATGAAGGAAAAGCTGAAAGAAAAATTTGTCAGGGGAAAATAATAACTCAAATTCCAATATCAAGCATTTTATTATCACATCAAAATTAAGCAAATTAGTAACTTTTACCCTTATTCCATAATTAGAAAGTTATACATTCAGCTCTATTTCCTTGTTTCTTACAAATAATTATCTCAAATTGATAACCAGAAAACTTCTCCCCCTCATTTTCTTCCTTGGCTATGTATACACAAAACCATTTTCCAGAGAATTTGTAAAAAGTCTCCTTCAGAGGATGATGTGTGCATTAACTGGCCAATTTTATGAATTTTAACTTTCATTTTTATGTGTAGCCATGGCCTAATTTTTTTTTTTTTTAGTCCCGCTGAAAGTTTTTCTTTGAAAAAATTTACATTTCCTGTTAGAAGACCATTTGGATTTTACTGAAAAAAAAACTGTTCAAAGGATGAGGATTTGTACTGCCAGTCACTGAAATTAAAAACAATAAATTTGTAAATATTTAATTTCAAATACTGTGATGTGTTTGCATAAACTTGAAGTCTTTTGTTGAAAACTTCTAGAAAGAAACTCTTTTTAAAAAGCTTAAGAAACAAGAAATAAAATATTCCCATATACCTTCACCTCTGTGGGTTACCACATTCCCTTCCAGTGTGCCATTGACTCAGGACATCAAGGCTAATGGGGTTTCCATTTGTTTGAGTGGCTAGATCAGGGTGCTGCCCTGGAGAACCTTGTGCAGTTGATTTATCCCTCCTGCTCTAATCAGGGAACTGTTTCTTCAGATAAACTCTCTTGCCTGAATTATTGTCCCTGCTGTGCCTTTTACTTTAATTGGAAAAGCAGTGATTCCTCCACTCTATTTCTGTAGTAAATCCAGAAAACTTTCTATTCTGCCCTTCAAGTCTCTTAAACTGTATTTTAACAATTCAGAAGTTTGTAAACTTAGAACAATATAACTTTTTGCCCTTGCCAAAGCATGATCTAATTTATGAATTGGAGAATAAAGCCCATTCTGCCAGACTGATATTTTTCTCGAATTATATATCATAATAAAATCCGATATGACTTACAAGTCACTATTTTACCTCACAGATGCCAGAGCCCTCTAATAGAATCCAGAGTCGTGCAACTGTGTTTCTTAAAAGGACATTTTATAACTGCAAGAGAAGTACGCTTAATTAAGTTGAAGATTTAAAAGCATAGGTTTTTCATTTGGGGGCTTTACAATTTTTGTAGAGTATAATCATATAATTAGACTTCATATTGTGAACACAATAATTGCTCTCGTACTTTTATTTCTAAATGGGAAACTTGTTAAATGCAAATTGAAGGCACTTAGAAATGCCAAGATAGCTGGAAGGGATTCACCCTGAGAAGGAGAGTTAGACCATGGTTAAGAAATCTCACCTATTTTTAAATGTTACGTAGGACGTTTAAGCACAGTTCAGACAGAGCAACAGAGATGTCTCTTTATGCTATACTGAGAGGTGACATTTTTACTATAAATTCAGTAAATAGCTATTGTTAGCAAAAAAGTCATTTAATATTTTAACTGAGCTAAATATAGACACATGGTTTATCCAGTTAACTTTATTCCACGAGATTTTATAAAATTGCTTCCAACGTATCCTTTTGAATGTATATTCCCCTTGGATTGCAATTTGTTTTAAATGTGGTAAATGTAAACTTAAATTTTAATTGTTTTACAATCCAGGTATGTTGGGAACTATAGAGAATGGAAATTCGAAAAAGTTTGGAGTTACGTATAGGGTTTCATGTTAACAATTTGACATGGTACTTTGTTCTTCAACTCAGTCCATATTAAAAGAGAAATATAGAAATTTGAAACACTTTTATAATAAATTAATATTCTTATGGAGTCTCATATTTGATAATTTCTGAATTTTCAGTTTGTGTGTATGTATCATCCATAGATATGTGTGTGTACTTATGCAGAGATATATCAAAAGTAAAATAATTATTCTGTATGCACTGGCTTGGCCTATAAACTTAGCTCTTTAGGAGGACATGACGGGGATGGTTTGATGCTAGGAAGTGGAGACCACCTGAGCAAGAGTGAGACTGTGTCTACAGAAAACAGAAAAATTAGCTGGGTATGGTGGCACTCATCTGCAGTGGCCCCTACTCAGGGAGGCTGAGACAGGAGTATTGCCTGAGCCCAGGAGTTTGAAGTTGCAGTAATCTGTGATGACACCACTGTACTCTAGGCTGAGCAATAGAGCAAGATATGATTGCAAAACAAACAAACAATAATCAGTGATTTAAGAATTAAAAAAAAATACTGTAAGAAAAGTGTTCAGCCTAGTGATACTTGTGGCTATGTATTTGTGCCAAGCAACCAGTGAATAATAGCCTTTTACTTAATTTTAGACCAACAATATATCATCAAAATTGTTATTAAAATATGCATATAAGAATATTCAAATGAGTTTTTTTCCAAAATTATTTTTAACTGGCTGAGTAAAAGAATGCATGAAATGATTGTTCACGAATTTACTGAGCGATTGTATTTTAAAACGTATAGAATTCTAGATCCCCAATCATATACTTTGCTATGAACCTCGACTAACATTTTAGAGCCATAAATATGCATTTCTCTTTTTCTTGTTATATAAATAAGAGAGAGATTTATGAAAAAAAAAGTGCTGTGGGAAAAAATGTTCTTTTTATTGTTCCAGCAAAATTACATCACACATATTTTTCTATTTATGATCATTGTGCAAGATGGAAATTAAAAAAAATAAGTTGTAGAGAATTGATGAAACAGTTTTTTCAATGTTCATCTATATCAATTCACAAAATATATTAACGAAAAACTGTGCCAAAAATATATGCAGACTTTTAATTTTTTATTGCTTGGGTTTAAGGAGAGTTTAAAGTCCTTGTTATTTATAGTAATTATTTATATATTTATTCAAAGCTCATTCCATCAATAATAAAAGGGCATATTTTTATTCACATCCCCCCTAAATTATGTATACACATATACACAGTAATCATAAAGAAAATAGTACAAAATGTTAAGGAAATGGCAAATCTGAATAAACTAATTCAGTTGTTTCTTATAACTTTTTTTCTTGCAACTTCTTAAGTATAAAATTATTTCTAAATAAAAATTTAAAAAATTGGAAGATATTCAACCTTTTGCTTCCATTATTTTGATAGTTTATCTGAATTTCATTGCAAATTCAACCAAATCACTTAAATCTGGAGCCCTGTTTTGAATGCTTAAAATTTATACAGTTTGGGCCAGGTGCGGTGTGGCTCACGCCTATAATACTAGCACTTGGGACACCAAGGGGGTATATTGCCTGAACTCACAGGTTTGAGACCAGCCTGAGCCAGAGGGAGACCTTGTCTCTAAAAAGATCCAGGCGTTGTGTCAGGTGCCTGTAATCACAGCTACTTGAGAGGCTGGGGCAAGAGAATCACTTAAGCCTGAGAGTTTGAGGTTGCTATGAGCTGTGACGCCACAACACTGTGCTGAGGGCAACACAGTGAGACTCTGTCTCAAAAAAACAAACAACAACAAAAAAATTATACACCTTTACTGTGTACTTTTACTTACTCTCATTTCAACCCCATGTTTTTAGTACCTAAAAGCCCAACTTTAAACAAATAAAATTGAGAATGTTAATCATACCCTCTTCCTTGAAGCACTTTGTTCTCTTAGCTTTCCATACACCATGTTCTCCTGGGTTTCCTCCCACATCCTCTGGTTGCTCCTTCTGTTCCCTCCCCTTTCCTCTTTCTCCCCCTAATCCACTAAACGCTGGAAGGGACAGGTTTTCATTCCTTTTTCTTTTTTCTTTTTTGTTTTTTGTTTTTTGTTTTGTTTTGTTTCTTTGTTTGTTGGCTTTTTGCAGTTTTGGCCGGGGCTGGGTTTGAACCCACCACCTCCGGCATCTGGGGCCAGTGCCCTAGTCCTTTGAGTCACAGGTGCTGTCCCATTCCTTTTTGTTTTTAAACCCTGTTTCCAAGATATGCATTGATCATTTCAAAATGGACATCCCTTACTTGTGCTTCTCCTGTCTCCAGACTCATATGTTTGACTGACCATTGGACACCTCCCTGCAACTCTCTACTGGCATCTCCAGCTTGACCATTTAGGACTGAACCACAGCTTTCTTACATACCTGCTTCACAGGCCTCTCTATGTTGAGTAATGGAAACTCTATCCTTTCAGTCAATTGAATTTTAAATTAATTTTTTTTTCTAAAACATGAAGAAGGTACAGATATTTTAGTTTCCATAGTTTGCTTTTATAATGCTTGAGTTCCAGCTACTGGTGTGCCCATCATCCAAATAGTGTTCATTGTACCATTAGGTAGGTTTTTGTCCATTCCCTCTTGCCTCCTCCTACCCTCCACAGAGATTTCCACTGAGTTTTACTTCAATCTGTGCACATGTGTGCTTATCAGTTCAGTTTTCATAGTGAGGACAGGTGGTGTTTGTTTCTCTATTTCTGAAATTTGATCTTTTATTATAAATTTTTCCTTAGCTACATGCATGATTATTTTCAAGACATGTCTCTATTCCTGCATTTAATAGAGGGTTTCTTTATTGTATCACACATGGGAGAGCAAAACCCTTGGAGTCTTCTTTTGTTTTTTTTGCAATTTTTGGCTGGGGCCAGGTTTGAACCCACCACCTCCGGTATATGGGGCCAGCGCCATCCTCCTTTGAGCCACAGGTGCCACCTCCTGCACTTGGAGTCTTCTTTACACCTCACATTCCTTTACACTCTACCTCTAATCATTCAATCCTGTTAGATCCATCTCTAATATATCTCTCCAGATTCTCATTCCACCATTATGTGCTGCCTCCATTGTGACTTTTCTTTCTCAAAACACTACCATTTAATATAGATGGTGCAAAAGCATCTAATCAGTCTCCTTATGTCTAATTTCCCCATCTCACGGTAATCTGTGTTTTTCATGTAAACATTTGAAGCTATAAATTATCTTCTAAAAGTATTCATGTCATTGCCCACATATTTTAATATATTGAATTCTTATTATCATCCAGTTCAGAGTATTTTCTAATTGCTTTTGTAAGGTCTTTAACACAAGAATTAGTTGCAAGTATGTTGTTTAATTTTACATGTTTGATATTTTCTAGATGTCATACTATGACTAATTTCTAATTTAATTTGATGTGGCCAGATAATATCTTTTCTATTACAATTCTTTTAAATATATTGAGACATTTTGTGGCCCTGGATATAATCTATCTTGATAAATAAATTATGGTCACTTAAAAATAATGACATTATGGATGCATTTTTCTATAAATAGCCACTATATTAAGGTGTTTGGTAGTGTTCTTTAGGCTATATATATCTGTACTGATTTCATATATTTTACTTTTTAATTCTAGCATTTCCATTTTGTTCTTTTTTACAGTTTCTCTGCTGATATTTCATACCTTTTTATTCATAGAAGCATAAATTTTTTCTTCATTGAGCATAATTAAAATAGTATAGTTGTTTTAGAGAACTTTTCCTAATTCTGACATTTGAGTCTCTTCTCTTCACAACAATTCTCTTTCTGGTACTTAGATATGAATACATCCAGCCTGCTCCTCCTTCTAGATTTTATACTTGCATCCTCTTTTTAAAATATCTTCCCACCAAATGTAGGCATAACTGGATCCTTGACCACCATCAGCATTTTTTTTTACTCAAATATCATCATTTTAAAAATAAATTCTAGATTTACAGAATCTAACAATTGTATTTTTACAGAAAAAATGAAAAGATTGTTCAAAGAGTTATAGATGCCTTACATTTGGTTTTCCCACATAATTGACATGTTAGTATTGTATGTTTGTTAAAATCAATGAACCACAACTGGTATATTATTATTTAATAAGCCCCCATATTTACTTATATTTCCTTAGTTTTTACCTGTTTTCCTTTGTCCATTCTAGAATCCAGGACACCACATAGAATTTAGTTGTCATTTTCTTTAGATTCCTCTTGGCTGTGACAATTCCTCAGACCCTCCTTTCTGTTACAGTTCTTAATACTTTGAGGAGTCTGGGTTAGACATTTTGTATGATGCCCTTCATTTAGGATTTGTATGATGCTGTTATGGTTAGTCCAGGGTTATGGGTTCTTGGGAAGAAGATCACAGTGGTAAAATGCTATGTGTGTCACATCCATATCAAGGGTAGATCTAATCAACATGATTTATCATTGTCGTCATTGACCTCACTCATCCAGCTAAGGTAGTTTGTCTGGTTTCCACAATGAAAAGTTCCTCTTATTTCCCCCCTTTCCACACTGTACTCTTGGGAAGGCTACTGCTGTGCACAGATCACATTTAAGGAGTGCAAAATTGTGCTGCATCCCTTTGAGAGGAGAATGTTACATAAATGATTTGGGATTCATCAGCATGACAGATTGGTTTCTTCTCTATTCAATCATTCATTGTAATCAATATAAACTCATGAATATTTTATCCTTTAGGTTATAATTAAATATTACTTCATTTTGTTGCTAAAATTGCTCCAAATATGGCATCTGGGAGATCTTTTAGATGCTTCCTGAGTCCTTTGACATGCTCTCATTATTATGTGTGTATAGCATTTTCTGGCATTACCTGGGTTATGTTATGTATTTCCTGCCCTAGTCCTAGAATTAACCATTTTTTTTTCGAGAGTGCTTATTCCTTTTATTGAAAAATTGTATTAGAAACCAAGATATGGTCACTAGGTATGCTAGCTGCTACTACACATATTTTGCTTCTAGGCCCTCTTAGATGACAGAGGAAAGAAATATGTGTGGGCATACTAATCCAGATATTTAGACCTAAAAATATTTCTATATGCAATTCTCTGTATCCATATTAAAACTAAACGTGAGTTCATACTGTTTTTAACTCTAATCTATTATCGTGTGGAATATTTTAGTCTTTTCTCTTTATTCTTAACCTCTCACTTCAAAAATGAAAACCTAGTTTTTACCATGAACCATCCTTTCATTAATTCAATTCCAGGATATGCATATAACAGTATCAGAATTTCTCTTCCATATTTTTGTAGAGAAAAAACTTATGTACTTTTTTTGCCTTTAGTATTACAGATTCCACTAATTTCCAAAGTTACTTACTGATAGATTAGTATTATCCCCCCTAAATTATTCAGTGAAGTTGTTTATAAGGCAGATGGCTTTGTCACATTCTTTGTCACACTGTGAGTTATTTCGAATATATACAATTTCTAGTATTTAAGGAAAAATTGCATTCATCCAGGTTAACTCATTGTGCTCTAAATTCAGTGGGTTGTGGCAAACAAACTGTGTCATGAATCTGCAACTATAATATCATAAATAATGGTTTCACCACCCTCAAAACTAACTTCTATTTGGAATAGGTTGAGTAATATAGGTACTAGTTCCTCTTTAAAGGTTTGGTAGAATTCTGATGTGAAGCCATCTGGTCTCATGCTTTTCTTTTTAGGGAGATTTTGTGTGGTTGATGCTATTTCAGAACTTGATATTGGCTTGTTCAACATTTCCACTTGATTCTGACTAAGTCTTGGAAGGTGACATGCAAAGCTAGCTATGTGTGAGATATTTATGTTTGAAGTAATGTAGATTAAAAAGTAAGTATTCTGGAAAGTCAGTAAAAAAATTACCCTACATT
>CAUYPK010011324.1:0-24745 GCA_963574355.1 Loris lydekkerianus | reverse complement strand
GATTGACTACATTCTGTTTGTGAGGAAGAATGTGACTCTGAATCCAGATCCCAATGAGGTTAAAAGCTACTGCTACGTGTCCAAGGCAGAACTGGAAGATCTTCTGAAAAAAGCAGCCAGTGGGGAAGTTAAGATTACACCATGGTTTGAAATTATTGTAGAGACTTTTCTCTTTAAATGGTGGGATAACTTAAATCATTTGAGCCGGTTTGTTGACCATGAGAAAATACATAGAATGTGAATGTGGAGATGAATGATTACTGTAGGATTTCTCTGTTTAGTAAACTTAGAATTCCTTTTTTATAAAATTTGGTTCCCTGTTAAGAAAACTCTCATATGATACATTGGTAATTTACAACTTGTGTTGAAAACACAACTAACCATTTTGTATCACACACCCATATATGTGCTCTTTTGTAAAAGGCAGTTATGAGAAGTTATTGTGAAATGAAAGAGAACAAATAAAACAAAATTTAACCTGTCCAGAAAAAATAAAATTAAATTCATGGCTTCACTTTGATTTTTTTTTAATCAATTTTTTTGAAGAAGGGGTCTCTCTTTTAACAGGTCATTCTTGTCAGGGCTAACAGGTAGGCCCCAATATCTACAATTTCATTCACACTGACTATTGTGATGTCAGAAATGTTCCTATGAAAGATTTCATTTCTTTGGAGAGAGTCCTAAATGGAAAGAGAGGTACATCACAGGCAAAACAAATTATATATATGTTACAATTTTACTCAGGGTCTTCCCTGATCCAAAACTTATAAAATATGAACCACAATACAGTAATATACTAGAAAGCAAGAAAACATGATCACAAAGTTAGGCATAACCAAACCATCCAGTGGGCAAGTCTTCATCATTGCAGGTAAAGGCATCACAAAATATTTAGCACTGGAATATCTGCTGGAAATAGCAAATCAAAGTTTAAAGAATTTCTGCAGTTTGAACCACCTTAGGTCAGGAATTCATTGATATTTTTGTGAGAACGACAAAAGCCTTTTTAATTTTTTTTTCCCACTAAGTCTGGAGATTATAGGACATGGGGATAGGAATGTTCCTGAACAGAGTGAGCTTGAAGGGGACATTTAAAAAAAATCTAGTTTGGTATAGTTTAGTAATTTTCTAGGAAGAGTTCCTAGGCCAGATAGGCTCCTTCCCCAGCCAAGCAGTTTCTGCTTTTATAGGTTAATGTATATGTATCTATCAAGAAGGTCACCGCCTGTCAGCCCAGGAATGCCACAGATCACCCCTTACAAAGGTTCAAGAGAGAAGAATGAAGTAGGTATTCTGACAGAAGCAAGCTGCCTAGATTCCAAGTAGCTCCTCTTCCAGGTCCAGCAACTCCTCACGCAGACCATCTACAGGGTGTCCCAAAGGTCGCCCATAAAGTTACCATACATAAGGAAAATGTGAAATTATAGATAAATTCACCTTTATCTACAAAATATGTATATCATGGTCCTGGAGTTTCAAAAGCCACCCCTATCTTTATAGCTCCCCTTTCTGCTGTTACCTCGAGTGTTTCTCTAACAAGCAAAAAATCTTGAGAAAGACAGGTAACAAAGACAGAAATGCTTTCAGATTACCTCAGCTAGTAAAGAAATGAGAACAAACAGGAACCAGGCACCATAGAGACCACAGCATTGTTAACATAGGACTGTCAGGTCTCTTGGCCAAACAGAATGCCACTGCAGGTACAAGTGTGCTTAGCTCCCAACGCTGCTGCCCCACTAGTACAGTGACTCAGTGACCCTTTTGAGTGACTGCTCCTCTCACCCCTGGGGAACTTCTGCCCAAAAGGCCTCTGTTCTGCCTTTTATCCCCTTCTCCACGTGGGTTTCTCCTTGCAGGTGTATAGCTCTGACCACACCCCTTGTCTGTTCCTAACTCAAACTGTCTGGAAGAGGTTCCTACCAGCTCAAATACCCTTTATTTTTTTATTATTTTATTTATCAAATACCCTTTAGGATGCAGAGCTACCCTGCTAGGTCACCACGCAGGCCTCTAGGCAGCCTTTGGCCCAGGGTAGCTGGATAACATGGAACTGAGGCAGAATGAATCTTTTTGGTCACCTGTTCAGAAAGGAGCTATAGTTACAGCAGGCATTCAAGGGTGCCATGTGCAGTAGGATGGTGTCACATATTATCACCTATGCTGTGAACTCAGGAATAAAATGGGAGCCCAATAACATATTGCTGAAAACAATGCTGTATACTATTTGTGGATTAAGGAAGAAATATTCAGCAATGTTTAAATAAGCTTAATAAACCTCATGTTATTATTAAAATGCATGCAAGGTCAGTTCTCCAGTAGTTCCTACCAGAACAAGAACTTCATGAAAGAAAATTAAATTGAAAACAAAAACAAACCCAGATTTCTGTTTAAAAACTATTGTGTTATGATTGGAACCATAGATTCACACAACTGGTATGTGGGGAAGCCAGGATTTTCTAGAACTGGTACTGGAATGCTATGTTTAGAAGCAAAGATCACTGGAATAGCAGAAATAATTTCTTCTGGGAAGCTTTTCCACACACTCAAGTCTGGGTTAGGATATTTATATTTACACATAAGGGGTTTTAAATGAATATTTGTAAACAGCGGCTTTTTGAGCAAGTACCGGTAAACGTAATCCACATAAACAAAAGCTTGTGAGATATTCAATATGTTTTTAATGTAAAGGCACTCCAGACACCAGAAAGTTTGACAACTGTTCTCCAGTATCCCCTACCTCTGATACTGGAATTTCAGGTTCTTGGTCTCAGTGATTTGAAGAATAAATCTACGGACCACAGGATCAGTGGTAAGTTAGGATTTATTTACAGAAACAAAAATTACAACAAGTACAAAAATCAAACCTCCTGGCAGAGAGAACCCAGGAGGAGAACAAGCTCTCTGCTCAGGGGTTTATGTAGTGGAGGGGGTGTTGTTCTGCTAGGGCGTGAGTCCTGTCAGTTACAGCTATTTGGCCAGTGAACTCTCAGGCCTTGGAAACTGACAGGAAATCCATCAGTCAGAAGTACACCATGGAGGAGACAGCAAGGGCCATCCATGAAACTGAGCAGTCAGAAGTGCACAGTGGAGGAGACATCAAGGCCCCAGCATCTCTCCCACAGGTGTCTGACCCTACCAGCAAGCTGGTTCCTCCATCCATAGGTTGTGGTGTTGCCTTATCCTGCATCACCTGTGCCCACTAATCATTTGCCAACCACCCTGTGATCTCTGAGATGTGCCTGTCTTGTTGACTCCTGGGTTGGCAGACCCTAGTGCAGTACCTTGCACTTAGGAGGGGCTCAATAACAGCTGCTCAATTTAAAAAAATGCACCTCTAATTTCAAGCTATGTTAATTTCTTTTTTAAAACTGTTGTATTATTATTTTTAGCAATGTTAATTTCTAAAAGCAAAGTTCTGTTTTGAGAAAAAGCATGCTGTGTCTTTCTAAAAGGAACACAGAAAAAATACTCCTGGAGGCCAAGGCGAGTGGATAGTCTGAGCTACCAGCCTGAGCAAGAGCGAGGCTCAGCCAGTCTCTTAAAAAAATACAGCGGGGTTGTAGCAGGTGCCTGTAATCCCAGCTACTCAGGAGGCTGAGGCAAGAGGATCGTTTGAACCCAAGAGTTTACAATTGCTGTGAGCTATGACGCCACGCACTCAATCCCAGGGCGAATGAGACTGTCTAAAAAAAAAAAAAAAAAAAAAAGGAACGCAAACAAATATTTGGCCAGTAAAGCTGGCATTTATACGTTTGTATTTAAATTTCAAGCTTGGAGCTTGGGCTCCTGTGAATCCGGGAGTACAAGGAGGCAGGGAGGAGGACTGCTGCCTCCTCCCAGCCTTCCCACAAACTCCAGCCTGAAGAAGGTAAGAGATGGACAAAAAAGGGAGCTGACATTAAGAAAAGGTGATTGGCCCTAACACCCCTCTTTCATTCGTTTGTTCATTCATTTATTCATTCACTAACTCTGCACTAGAGCCCAGATTTAATGCCAGGAGCCTGGGCTACCAAGATAAACAAGTGTCGGCGCCTATGCCAAGGCAACAGTGAAGAACTAAGTAAAACACGCTATTGCGGCGTGGAGGGAGGGGCCTTTGGACGAAGGAGGCGCGTCGTTTTCTAGAAGCCCCAGACCAGTCCTGCCCGCCCCACCCACTCCCCCAAGATGGCGGCTGCCGCGACACACAGCCCGCGCCTGCCGCGGGGGACGAGCCCTCCGCCTTCTTCGGGCTCCTGCAGGGTCCCAGAGCTGCCCAACTCGCCGGGGACCCCTCGCAGAGCCCATGGTCTCTGCAGCACTGCGGGGCCACGCGGTTCTCGCCAAGTCCTGAGGGGGGCCCCAGTGGGCGTCGACTCTCTGCAGCAGCACGCCCCCCGACGCCCCGCCCACAGGCCTCGCGCCGCGTTCCCTCGTCGGCGCTTTATGACGCCACGGTGGGCGTGTCGGCGCGAACCGCGACGTCGCGACGCGCTTACAATGGCGACTCGGTCAGCCTGAGGGAGGCCTCGTTTTCCAGCAATTTCCTGACGTGACGCGGGAGCCGCAGTCGTTTCAGAGCTGGTCAAAGGCGGCAGCAGCGTCGCTGAGGCCCGGCAGAGCGAGCCAGGTGGGCGGTGGCGCGGCCGAGTTCGGAGCATCCGCGCGCGCGCATGGGTCGGGGGCGGGGCGAGGGGCGGTGCGGCGTGGCGCGGCTGGTAAACGGTCGCGACTTCCCAGGGACTGCTGGGGCGCCACGGGGAGGCGGGCCGGGGGGCGGCGGGGCGTGAGCTGAGTGCGGCCGACCTCCCTTTCTCTGTTCGCCTCCAGCGTCATTTCGGCCTCTTAGCTCGTCTGAACCGTGCCCCTGGGCTAGGTAGGAAACATGAGCGACAACAAGTTGAGTGGGAATGATGAGTTTGATGAGCAGTTGCGAATGCAAGAATTGTACGGAGACGCCAAGGACGGCGACACTCAGAAGGATCCCAGCGGAGAAACCGATGCTTTCGAGCAGCATTCGTCTGACACCCCCTACGAGTGGGACCTGGATAAGAAGGCTTGGTTCCCCAAGGTAAGAGAGTGGCACGAGCGGCATTGTATGGTGGGTCCTCTGGCCGCCCTCGTGGGGCGCTCCTTTTTGCTTTGAGGTACTTGATCTTAGCCCTGGTATCCAGTGACGGGTTTTTTGTTGTGTTTAGTGCAGAATCGATGGGTAAAGAAATGTATGTAAATCTTTACAGCGGCATCTTAAATGTAATTAATTCTTAAGTCTCTTCTGCGTCTTACTAATTTTGTCTGTGAAGGTCACACTTTTGATTATTACCTTGATGACTGCTTTTTATTGCAAGGAGGAAAAACACCGAGAGCAATTTTAGTTGCTCTTCATGCCTGTTTGCCAACCCCACTTATCCTAGGAATTCAAGTGTTGAACTTACGTACTATGTGAAAAACGCAGCTTCTTGTTTTTTTACGAAAATAGCCATCTTTACTAATTGAGATTTGTTTGTACCTTGCTTTGGTTTTCTACTAAATTTTTTCCCTAGGCAGGTGTATGTTTAAACCATATTACCACAGGAATATGATTTAGAGATACGCAGACTACAGATGGAAAATATCTGTGTATGTTTGTTTGGAGTACTTGGAAATTGTTAAGTATTTTATTTCAGCTGGAAGTAAAATAATCGGTGTTAAACTTGGTTCTGTAAACTTTGTGGTAAAAGCACCCCATGGGAGAAAGGATATTAATAGCAAACCAATTGATTTATAAGCCAATAATACAAAATATCTCCGTTGTGTGATTGGACTGTTATTTTAAAAAGTATTTCAACCTTCCTTTCCTATTTTGTTTTTGTGTATTATAATTAAAATTTATTATTTCATTTCTGTATTGGGAGTGCCAGTTGGAGTGCAGATATGGTTTCTTCAGCCATTTGAGTACTTTTAACAATAGTCTGATGATGGATTATTTTGTAATTCTATCTTTTTATGTTACTGAAGTCCATACATCTGTCTTGAAACAGAGTTTAAAACTTTCCCCATTCATGTGTGTGTATAACTGATCAGTATGATGATATAACTATTTTTTTCATTGTGCAATAGTGCTTTTTCCCCCCAAATCCAGAAAGATAGAAATGAGCTGGATTTGTACTTAATTTGTTCTGACACTAAAGGATGATATTAATTAGTGACGGAGTAAAAATCAACATTTAGTTGTACAGTTGTTAATCCCATTCTTTACACACCAAGTTAGAGTTTCATTCTGTGCGCTCTGAATGCAGATATTTAAGTACTTAGTATGCACATACATTGGTGCATCTAATACAGTAAAAGAAAAGTGGATTCTGTGGTTGTGTTATTAGTGGACTGTTGGTTTTCATTTTGTTGTATTGTTATTTGGTACTTCCCACTTAGACTGTAGAGAGGTAGTAACTAATAAATGAAACAATTAGAAAAGGTGCCACCGTTAGTTAAATAGTACCTCAGATTTTTGTGTTGATCATCTAAATACTTGTATCTTTTCATTGTTTTATGCAGTTTTTTATATAGGGTGATTATTCTTTCATTTGCACTTCAGTAGCTACAAATGTTATCCACAGAAACAATTCTCTGTTAAGTTATATAACCAAATATGCTGTAATAAAGCACAATTTAAACTTTTTATGGGAAGAAATAATTTTGAATCTCTGGATGTGTGTGTGCTGAATTTCTTACTTAGATCACTGAAGATTTCATCGCTACCTATCAAGCTAATTACGGCTTCTCTAATGATGGCGCATCTAGTTCTACTTCAAACGTACAAGACGTCAATGCTAGGTCTGCAGAGGAACCTCCGCAAAGACAACCCCCTGAACCCACTGATTCCAGAAAGAAGGGAGAAAAAAGAAAGGCCGAATCAGGCAAGTGGTTCTAGCTTGCAAATTGTGAGTATGTGTACTTTGTGGAGAATTAAAATAGCTTTGAAGGAATATGATGAGTTTTTTTCTTTACGGTAGTGTCAAATAATAAAGAATCAAGATAAACTAGCTATCTTTTGTTCCAGACAGGGCTCTAAAACTAATTATCTGTCAAAAGATTCAAATACTTTGAAAACTGAGTAGTGGTTTAACTTAGTCTGTCTTGGTCTTCTAAAGATAAGAGAAGTTCCTGGAATTTTCAAGAAACTACCACATTATTAAGATTTTGTAATGTGACTCTCTGCACTTGTTTTGTTTTATTTTGATTTTTTAGGATGGTTTCAAGTTGAAGAAGACAGAAATACAAATGTGTATGTGTCTGGTATGTATACCTTTTAAAACAAATTTAGGGTAGGAAATAGTATATTTTGAAGTTTTTCACAAAGTGATTTTTGGCTTTCCGTTTCTGTAAAGTCCATTTCTAACACTTTTTTTTTTCTGAAACCATTTTATATTACTGAGGTATATGTTTATTAGCGAACCAAGAAAAAATAATTTTGCATGCCATCATTTTTACCTATTTTAGGTAACTTATGGTGGTTTGCCCCTTCAGATTTAGTGAGGCCTTAAGCAAAACATTATTTTAATGTATATTTGAACACAGTTCTGTAGATGTAAAATTTTAGAAATTTCATATTTAAAAAACCAATATTGCATTCACCTAAGTTGTAGAGTTTTAATTGGTAGACATAACTCTTTCCTTTATTACAGATGTCTTTATACATTTTTTAAAATTTTTCCTAATATAGGTTTGCCTCCAGACATTACAGTGGATGAATTTATACAGCTTATGTCCAAGTTTGGCATTATTATGAGAGATCCTCAGACAGAAGAATTTAAGGTCAAACTTTACAAAGATAATCAAGGAAATCTTAAAGGAGATGGCCTTTGCTGTTATTTGAAGGTTAGTGTGATAGCCAAATAGGTTTTTTTGCGTATCTCTGTTTTTAACTTAGGAACCAGAACTATAATTTTTATACATGATAACAAAACCAACAACTATTTGAAAGAGGATGTGAAGGAAACGGAAATTTCATTTGGTACCTATGTGTATCACAATGGTAAGGTTTTAAGAAAGTCTTTATCTTTCTCCTAAGTGCCAAAAAAAAGAAAACATTTCTTTGTGTTAAAGTATCATACGTGCCTGAGGTGCTTCTTCTGTCTTAAACCAGGTATTCTCAAACTGCGGCCCGCGGGCCACATGAAGCGGTGTGAATTGTATTTGTTCCTGTTTTGTTTTTTACTTCAAGTGTGAATTGTATTTGTTCCTGTTCTGTTTTTTACTTCAAAATAAGATATGTGCAGTGTGCATAGGAATTTGTTCATAGTTTTTTGTTTTTTTTTTTAAACTATAGTCCGGCCCTCGAATGGTCTGAGGGACAGTGAATTGGCCCCCTGTTTAAAAAGTTTGAGGATGCCTGGCTTAAACTCACTGTAAAGAGTTCTTTATCAATGCATGTAATCAATTCAGAACACATTTTAAAAATCAAGGGAAAAAGTGACATTTTACTTGCCCATTGGAATGAATTAGACCAGGGTTTAGCAAACTCTGGCCTACCACCTGTTTTTGTAAATAAAGGTTTATTGAACACAGATAGACCAATTCATGTATTTGTCCATAATTGCTTTTGTGTTTCATCAAGGGTGTTGAGTGATTGTAGCGCAACCCACAAAGCCTAAAATACTTACTAACTGGCCCTTTTATAAAATCCCCTGACTTAGACCATAAAGGAGATGATCATTTATGCTTACTGCTGTAAAATATTTTTTTGAATTGGAGAGAATAGAAAGTGGTGTTAACAGAACTTCATGTAGTCGTGGTACCATAAATTGCACAGAGAAAACTCAGTGCCAAAGGCAGCCATCATTTCTGGAACACTTGCCACCTTAGAAGTGTGTATACATGTACATATGTGATAGAACCTGAAAATAATTACAAAGTAATATTGAAATGATGTATTAACAGTACAAACACCAGAGATGTGCCATGAGTATATAGTATTCCAATGGGATCAGAAGGGGGTAGGATTAAACTGACAGCTTTTTGGGAGATAGGTTTTTGACATGGATCTTAAGCATGATGGATATGGGACATGAGCATTACTATTTTTAGGAAGGTGGTTTTGTAATGTTCAAATACAAAGAGATTTGAGAATTCTGTAAGTTCCTTAAGGATTATTAAAAATCTGTGAACAGATTCTTAGAGGGTTTTATTGGATTTTTTCTTTAAAAAATGAGGTTTTGAGACTGTATATGTATAATTTTGGTATATGTATGATATACAATATATAATGTAATGTAATATATATATATATTACATTTTACATATATAAAAACGTACTTGTATAAAAGTACAGGGTTGTCAAACCAGCACATTGAGTTCCAGAAAAATGCAATTAATTATTCTAGAATCCATATTCAAAAAGAGTAACTGAATTTAGTTACCCTTTTGTGTATTTCACAGGTCCTCAGAGCTTTGACTTTTTTATGTAGGGCTGATGATTTCCCCTTTGTGTAGGACCCAGAATCCATACATGTATTTAATGTGTATATAAGCTGTCTAATAGTTACCTTCTCATTGTGTTACAGACCTACATTTTAACTGGCAAACCAAAAAATTAAAGGCTGGCTATGTTAGTCTCAGTTTGGAGTCATCTAGTCTTTTTAAGTAGAAATATTACAGGATTTTAAAAGTGAAATGTGCTTTAGAAATTTTGCAAGTTCACTCCATTCACCCTACAGATAAGAAATTAGGACTTCAAGAGGCAAAATTATCCAATAATTTTGTAGAATGATTTTGAAGTATTTCTTGTTTTTCTTTTGTCTATAAGATTTGGCATGATCTGTGTTTTGAAATTATCTTTTATTTATAAATATTAGTCTGTTTTTTGAGACTTAAAAAAAAAGATGATGATGTTAACTTATGACTCTATACTGAATCTCAGAGTCAAAGCATTCTATAATAGACATACTCTTATTTGACAGTGTGAATGTTACTTTCTTTGCATTATTGTTATTATTGCTTAATATTTCGATGCAGCAATTCTCTGATTTCTTTTCTGAATGTATTTATGTTCATTCTTTACGAGGTTTTTGTTTCTAGTCCTTATCTTAAACATTATTGTTAATAAATTTTAAGCCTTTTTAATTTAATGTATATGTAAAAATAAAGAAAAATTATCCAATAATAATATAATTTATTGAGTATCTATTGTGCCAGTCTTTGTTTCCATGCATTATTTCATTTCATTCTGTTAAGAACCTTGTGATGAAAGTAGTATTATTTTCATTTTACAGATGAAGAAATTGGACAAGTTACTCGGGTTACTTGAGTAACTTGCCCAAGTTCACACAGCTGGTTAGGAACAGCTATGTCTCAAATGCAGATTTCCTGATTTGCATTCTAGAGATTTTTACTCCAGTGTAGGTAGTTACATTTGAATTTTCATATACATATAATGATTGTTCATCTAAAAATTCCTTAAGTTTTATCTCTGTAACTTACTGTGTTTTATCTTACCCTCATAAAGAGAGAATCCGTGGAACTTGCATTAAAACTCTTGGATGAAGATGAAATTAGAGGCTACAAATTACATGTTGAGGTGGCAAAGTTTCAACTGAAGGGGGCATATGATGCCTCAAAGAAGAAGAAGAAGTGCAAAGACTATAAGAAGAAGCTGTCTCTGCAACAAAAGTCTGTATTTTTTTTTCCTTTTTGAAAGGTGTCAAATAAATAGTGTAGAGGATATTCTTGGTAATAGCTATCTAGTTTTGTGCCATCAAATGTGCCTACACATTATTTTAAAAGAATTTCATTGGATTGTGTGGCACCTCTGGGTAATCTGTATAGTGTGATGATTTGGCAATAGTGGGTTTTAAGTTTTTTAGAGTGTTTATTTGTAGTATACAGTGACTTAAATGAGGTAAGAGTAATTATATCTTTGGAAAATGTTGAACATCCAATAATATAGTTTAGGCTTATGTTTAGAACCATTAATTTATTTTCTGTGTGGCTTGAAATCAGCCATACCAGGAACTAAGTTTTTATATATAGATTTGTTGCAGGAATTAGAAATGATAGGTTTTATCATTATATTTACATTAAATGTAGTTATATATTGTGTATGTGTATATAGTCAGACTTATATGCTGTTTAATACACTGAAATATGCTAGTTTTTAAGGAATTAGCTAAATTGATAATGTTTTTATCAGAATGAATTCTAAAGGCACTTCTGACATTATACTTAAACTAATGATAAAATGATCATAAAAACATTTAGTTGTGATGGCCCATTGTTTTTATAAGAGTGGTTTAAATTCATAACTGCAAATTTTGTAGACGGTTATCAGTAAAATTTATGATTATAACAAAGAGTACTTTTACATATTTCAGTGCAGTTTGTTCTTTATAATGTTAAAAGTGCCTAAAAACTAATGCAATTTAAAAATACTTTTTTGGAGCTGGATATGGTGGCTCACGCCTATATTTGAAAGGCTGAGGTGGGTGGATTGCTTGAACTCAGGAGTTCCAGACCAGCCTGAGCAAGAGTGAGACCCCATCTCTACTAAAAATAGAAAAACTGGCCGGGTGTTGTGGTGGGTGCCTATAATTCCAGCCACTTGGGAGACTGAGGCAGGAGAACCGCTAAAGCCGAAGAGTTTGAGGTTGCTGTGAGCTGTGACGCCATGGCACTCTAACCAGAGTGACAGAGTCAGACTGTCTCAAAATATATATGTATATATGTATTTTTTTTTGGGGGGGGGGCCTCAAAGTATATCTTCCTAGAGAGTCTTAAGCACAAAATAGCAGTTTTGCAAATGTCTGCTTGGAATGTTTGCATAATCAGATAACATTTGCTATGGGAAAAAATGCATTCTTGGGATTTCAGATATTGGGACCATATATTCCCTGCCCATTATTTTTATTTCAATAACTGAAATAGAGATTGTTATGTAATGAAATAATGATCATTATTAAATAGTCAAGAAAGGATTATATGAACAGCTCATTTTTTCCTTTCTGAGAAGTTTGAAACAAAACATACAGTTTGTTACTACTTCATTGCATTAGGCAGTTGGATTGGAGACCTGAGAGGAGAGCTGGACCGTCCCGGATGCGCCATGAGAGAGTTGTCATCATCAAGAATATGTTTCATCCTATGGATTTTGAGGTAGGAAGTGGTGTTGAGTGATACAGATGTTGATAGGCTTTCTGTCCCTAACGTGAGCTGGAGGCTTGTCTCACCCCATTTTTGTCACGTCGCCTTCTACATGTTTGTGCAGTGAGCAGTTAATGCAGGAAAATGGAGCCAATAAATAATCCAAAAGTTTTTGGATTTCCCTTCCCTTTGTTTAGACCAGTTTTTTGTTTGTTTTGTTGTTGTTGTTGTTTGTTTGTAGTTTTTGGCTGGGGCTGGGTTTGAACCTGCCACCTCCAGCAAATGGGGCCAGTGCCCTACTCCTTTGAGCCACAGGCGCCGCCCTGTTTTGTTTGTTTGTTTTAAATTGTATCCCAGGTAAGACTGTTTAATACCCATATTGTGGCCTCAGACAGCAGCTACTTGGTATGGGAAATCATTTTAAATTGTCATCATTAAAAGATTTATGGAAGCTGCCTGTAGATTTTGAGTGCAGTTTAGTAAGTATGGGCTGATTTTGATGGAGAGTACCAGTTTCACACTTGTAAATGAAAACTTTATTTTGGTACTAAAAGTTTCATCCCTTAACATACTTTAATGAAACAGACCTGATGAAATAGTTGGGAGTGATTTTTCAGGACCTAACTTTTATGTAACTTTTTAGTCAATATTAGGAGGACATTAAAATATTTAGGGTCCATGGAAAATTCCAAGAATAGCATGTAGAAGTATCATCTATTATGTATCAATTTTTAAAAAGTATTTAAAAAAGAAAAGGCATGGAACTGTTCCTCTCCCGCCACCAAAAGTGATTAAATGAAGAACAAGTTGCTAAAGAGGTTTAAGGAATATTAATTTTTGTCTGAGTACCTTGTGCCTCTGTTATCTGTCTTCTCAGTGTAGACTGACATGATCATGGAAAAACAACTTTCTATTCTCTTCTTGGTTCAGAAAGTAATGATAGCAAGTTACACGTGAGAAAAAAAATGTTTATAATGTAAGATTCCAGGTTTACAAATGACCTAGTGTTCATCAGTGTCCCTCTTGTGCATTTAAACAGAGTCACAAGAAGGTCTCAAAATGGACAGTTGAGCTCCGTTTTGGCAAATAGTGATATGATAGACCTTACTGTGTACCTGTGGAGTTTGAGCATCTTTTGAGGTCATTGAGAAGACAAGTGTGGTTTATTTACAAGGTTGCTTGGTATTCTGATCAGAAATCTGGAAGAATCTAGAAATATGACAGTTAAACTTTTGACTTAGAGTAATGAAGTATGTTTAAAAAACACATGTACATATGCACACAGTGGCTTTTTGAAACACTCCTTGCTTGGTGAAACTTTAAAAGAAATACATCAATGGGTCACAATATCTAGTCTACATACAACTCCAGAATTTCCTACAACTATCACATTTTATCTCCCTGTTAAGTAAGTGGTTTCTTAAGTGACTTATTTATTTCTGTGACTTCAGGTCCTTGATGCGCACATTCCATACTCGAACATGAATGTAAATGCAAGCTTAATTCAATGCATCAGGACCTCTGCAAGTAGGATTCTGTTGTGTAATTTTATCTGTTCTTGTTTCTACCTCCTGCTTTGGTCATTGATATACCTTGAGTCTAACTATCACCCTGGGTAGACTTAGCTTTTCCTAGTTTAATAAATAACACATTCCCCTCAAAGCCACCTTGACTCCTACCAATTCCCTTCAGTGAGTATTTTTAAAGATGTTTCATGTTTGCAAATTTCTGATTTTTAAAAGTCTTCTTGATTTAATATAAACTACTGTGGAGTTAGAGAGCCTTTGTAATACCCTATTTGTTTCCTTCGTGGTGTTTGTTATTATCTGAAATAATTTTATCTTCTCTACTAGAATGTGAGCTCCGTGGCAGCCAGCATTTTTGTCTCCATTGTTTGCTGCTCAGTGCATAGAATTGTGCCTGGCACACAGTAGGCCGTCAGTATAAAAAATGATTGAATGAAACCCCTATTACACGTAGGAGTCTTTCTTCACCCAGTGGCTAAAACATTTTCTCTTTAGCATTTCTGTAAATGAAGGGAAATTTTAGATACTTATGCCACAAAGGGTTACAGGACATTTTGTCCTGGCAGTGGTAGCTTCAGAGTTCACATGCAAAGAAATCCTTGGTGTTATTATCTTTTGTTTGTTCACCTGCCTGATTATTTAAATTTAAATTCATTAAAAAAAAATCATTAAAAATTCAGTTCCATAGGTGGCTAGTAGCTATCATATTGGATAATGCAGTTATACAACATTTCCATCACCACAGAAAGTTATTTTGGGAAGCACTAGTATAGACATTATGAAACTTGGTAGAACTCTTCAACAGAAAGCTTGCTTTCATTGCATGTTTTGGGGGAGTATTTGATTTGACTGAAGACTCCATATAAACCTAAAGAACATACATCACCATTGGACTTTTTAGTGGGGAATAAAAACTGGATTGTAGGTTACCCTTGGGTGTTTGAAAGAAATTGGATTTTGGAGGGTAGGATATATATTTTTATTCCAAACAGTTGACCAGTATTAGAAGCAGTATACCTAAAAATACTGTCTGATATCAGGGTAAACATTGAAGGCTAATATAACATGAAATGAGAAATTAACTTTAATGTTGAATTTTATTTAACCCAGTATATCCTAAATATTATAATTTCAACATGTAATAAATACAGAAATGTTAATAAGCTATGTTACAGGTTTTTTTTTTTCCCTTTGGTACTAAATAATCCTGTGTGGGTTTCACACTTAATAGTTTACCTCATTTTGGACTAGCCACATTTAAAGCGTTCAGTGGTCATATGTGGTTAGTGGTCACCGTCTTGGACAGTGTAAGTTTAGAATGCAAGGAAATGAGAAACATGGTTTCTTCCAAAGAAAAAGCAAAATACCACCCTGGGGAAAAAAAAATATGAGAATTGTCTACTAAAGGTTTCAGTACATACATTTGATTTTAGTCTCAGGTTACTTGCAAATTCTTGCCTTTTGAAAATTTCCATGTATACCTAGGTAGGTTAAAGAGTCTTTCTAAAGGAGAAGATCACTATCTTTAGGCTTCAGGATATTATGCAGCAATGAAGATATATTGGTTTTTCAAGTTGCTATAAATGAAAACAGAAGTCTGGGGAAACTTGGCTAAGATTTAATATCTGAAATGCCTGAGATGTTGGTACAGAAATAAGGGTGATACTTGCTGCCTTTCCCCATAAAATCACATTTAAACTTATAATTTGTTAAGTATTTTGAAGTGACTTATGTTTGTTTTTATTATAATCCTGATTTCCTTTGGTGAATAAAAGAAAGGTATTGGGAAGAGTTTATCAGATTCTGAAAAAATTTTTAGTGAGTGTTGGCTACATGTAAAAGACTGAGCTGTATTCTGTAAGGTCTCTAAAACTTGCCTTCTGAAAGCATATGATCCAGTAGGAGCTAACCACACGTCATCACCAAAAGCCACCAAGTGACTTTACCAGATGACTTTTATGCTCTACCAGCTTTTCTCAGGTCTGATAATTCTGTATGAAACAAATTGGCTTCTCCAAAATTAAGTTTTAGAAGCAGGGAAATCCAGAGTTCTATCTGCTATAGAGAAGCTTCAGGTATTTTATACAAATGAGCAGAATTTTTTTTTTTACTTTAAGTCTGATTTCACTAACCCTCACCAGTTACTTTAGTTTTGCATTTTGAAGCACTTTAGAGGAAGAAAGCCACTTTTTTGTGGTTCTTTGTATGTCATTCCTCTTTTAGTTTTTGAGAAAAATAAAAACCTCTAAGAAGAAAGATGCATTAAAATGTTTTCTAGAAAGTGTAAATTGACTTAAATATAAAT
Source organism: Loris lydekkerianus (assembly GCA_963574355.1). Taxonomy (NCBI): domain Eukaryota; kingdom Metazoa; phylum Chordata; class Mammalia; order Primates; family Lorisidae; genus Loris; species Loris lydekkerianus. Next base: position 8,821 of record CAUYPK010011324.1, on the reverse strand, counting down.
TCTTAGGTTAGGGTATCTTCGTTTATATTGGTATGCAATTGAAGTTGATAACGTAGCTTTTTCTGAATCCTTTTTATGTATTGGAACTTGGAGAAAGATTTGTTAATTCCCACAGGGAGTCTTAAATCCTTTAGTCGCTGTGGAGAGGAAAGTCTAATAGACTCATTGTCACAAGAAAGCAACAGCTACGAATATATTTTATTGTGTGCTTAAGAGAGCTACTTATTTATGAGACAAGATGAACAGGAATCCTTGGAAGGTTTTGCTCTGTGTGTTACTATGGAATTTTGGAAGCATGAAAACCGATCTTAGAACCCTTAGTCACTGAAAGGGATGTGTCTATCCATTACAACATTTCTATAAATAGGAATCTATCCAAAACACAAGGCAAGGTCTCTCATCAGTGCACTGATGACACCCATGTAGAACATAGGAATTAGTGGTCTAACTGAATATGTGCCACAAGACTTGTCCTGTCCTCCTTCCCTTCTCTGTCACTGTAGGCCCCTTCTGCTACCTGCCATACTTGTCCATGTCCTCTGTGTAGGGCAGACTTGTAGTAGCAGTGGCTGTAGTAGTCTAACTTCATTTGTTTCTGATATTTTTAAACTTTTATGGGCTACAAACATAACTAACCTTAAGCATAGCCTTTTTTTGTTGTTGTTGGTTGGTTTGTCACATCCTGAAATTTGATTGACAGTATTTATAGTAAAGAATGGGACAAACTCATTTTAATCCTGTGTATTTTTTCAGGATGACCCATTGGTGCTGAATGAGATCAGAGAAGACCTTCGAGTAGAATGTTCAAAGTTCGGACAAATTAGGAAGCTCCTTCTCTTTGATGTAAGTTCATGGCTTGGTCACATGAGTCCTAAAGCAATCATTTTTTCAGCTTAATAACTTTTTACCAGGTGTCAGTGTGCCCCTGAATTTTAGATTAATGTATTTATACAGTAGGTCTGCTGTCTGGTGGTAGAAGTCCATCTGTTAGCAATAATTAGATGAACATGGCTTACAAGTCACAGCTTTGATAGATTTGGTATGCCTTGCTTACTTTCCTTTATCATCACTTTAGAGTACATGATCAAGTGAAAGAAGGTACAAGAAAAATACATTTAACCTATGGTTCCCTATTTGCCAATATTTTTTCTTCTTTGTGAATTCTTCTCCTTCATATTTGGAACAATCAGGAAAAAATAACTCCTTCATATTTCTCTTTCTCACCTTTTTTTTGCCTTCAGAATTAACACACAATAAGAGTCACTATTTATTGCTTTTGTACTACAAGCTACTTTACATGTTATCTCATTTAATCCTCACAAGGCTTTGAGACAGGTAATTACTATTGTGCCCATTTTACAGATGAGGAAGATGAAACCTCAGAGATTGAGCACCTTGCCCAAAGTCATTCAGCTGGTAACTGACAGAGCCAGGATTTAATCCCAAGACAATCTGACTTCAGAGTTAATAATAATAATTTATACTGTCTTTTTTCCTATTAGATAGGTATCAGCAGAAATATTTCAGTGATGTGCTTGGTTCTCACTAGAAAAGATTTAGCTAGAGAAGCAGCTAACTATAAGTAAATTGGCTGGGATGAGAGGGAAGAAAGACTTCATACATTAAGCCTCTTAGTATTAAAACAGTTTACCTGTTTGTCACATATGTATTTTATTTTTAGCCTATTGTTCATTCCTTTTTTTTAATTATTATTCTAGAGGCACCCAGATGGTGTGGCCTCTGTGTCCTTTCGGGATGCAGAGGAAGCTGATTATTGTATTCATACACTCAATGGAAGATGGTTTGGTGGTCGCCAAATCACTGCTGAAGCATGGGATGGAACTACAGATTATCAGGTAAATTTTGGAACTGGCAAGGGCATCCAAATTGTTTCATTACCAACAAAGGCTTAAGTTTTGTGTTCAATTCAATGTTTCATGTATAATAACAATACTTTGCATTCAGAGGATCCAAAGAGAAACATTTCAGTCCTTTAGTTGATAAACCTGAGATGTTGAGGTGCTGAGACTAGTGGTAAAACACATTAAACCAAAATGTTTCTTTTCTTTTGTAAAGTACAGAGTGAGCTCAAATATTTGCTTTTTAAAGAGATGGGATGTTTCTGCAGTACTGTGGTATTTGGCCTTTCTTTAAGTGATCTTCTTTAAGGTCAGCTCTAATAAATCAAGATGTAATGGTTTGCAAACTAAAGACAGGGATTGAGTTGATTCCTGAGAAGAGATGCATTATAAAATCAAGGTAGTTTCATTAGTGTCAGAAATGCTTAGGAAGTTGTGACTTCCTTTTGACTAGAACTTGTTTTGATGACAGTTTTCATTTATCCACAGGTGGAGGAAACCTCAAGAGAGCGAGAGGAAAGGCTGAGAGGTTGGGAGGCTTTCCTCAATACTCCTGAGGACAACAGAGGCTTCCGGCGTTCAAATTCTGTCTGTACTTCAGAAAGGGCAGGGCCTTCTAGAGTAAGGCATTTTTCAGAGCACCCTAGCACATCTAAAATGAATGCTCAAGAAGCTGCAACTGGAATGGCATTTGAAGAACCTATAGATGAGAAGAAGTTTGAAAAGACCGAAGATGGGGGAGAAGTTGAAGAAGATGCTTCTGAAAAAGATACTAAAGAAGGTGGCCCTGAAAAAGAAGCTGAAGAAGGCTGCCCTGAAAAAGAATATGAAGCAGGATTCTCCACAAGGGAGTCGGAAGGAGGCTGCCCCAAGAGAGAGCATGAAGAAGGCTACCCTGAGACACTGTCTGAAGAAGGCACTCCTGTAAAAGAGTCTGAAGAGGGTAGTCTTAAAAAGGTGAAAGAGAATGTCCCTGAAAGAGAATCTAAAAAGATGAGGTTCACAAATGATTATGAAGAGAATGGCCTTGCAAAAGAGTCTAAAGATGATTCCAACAAGGAATCTGAAGAGGAGAGTGGTCCTAAAAAAGAGTCAGAAGAGGATGACTCAGAGAGAGAGTTGGATGAAGACTGCTCTGAAAAACAATCTGAAGATGTCTCCGAAAAAGAATTGGAAGAAAATGGTCTCGAGAAAGATTTTGATGAGGATGGCTCTGAAAAAGATTTGGATGATAATGTTCTTGACAAAGAGTTAGGAGAAAATGATTCTGAAGACTCTGAATTTGAGGATGACGTCTCTGAAAAAGTGTTAGATGAAGAAGGCTCTGAAAGAGAGTTGGAAGAAGATTCAGATGAAAAGGAAGAAGATGCATATGAAAAAGTATTTGATGATGAGTCCGATGAAAAAGAGGATGAAGACGGAGAAAAAGGGCTTGAAGATGCTGATGAGAAGGAGGAAGATGATGATGCAGATGAAAAGCTGTTTGAAGATTCAGATGATAAGGAATATGAAGAAGATGCAGATGGAAAGGAAGACGACCCAGATGAAAAGTTGTTTGAAGATGATGATTCCAAGGATAAATTGTTTGAGGAGGACGAAGAAGAGTCCAGTGAGAAGTTGTTTGATGATTCCGATGAGAAAGGAATTTTGAGTGGTTTGGGCAGTGTTAAGGAAGACGGGCCCCTGTCCACAGACAGCAGCTTTGTCCTCAGTAGTAGTGATGATGATGATGATATTTAATCCCTTAAACTCACTTTTTAGGGAGAGTCCTCCATCTACATTTATTTGCCTGTGCTTCCGGGTAATTACTAGTAGTGTTACAAGAACATGTGCATAGTGATAGGATCCCATCAGATTAATGCGTTAAAGTTTTTTCATTGTTACCTGTATCTAATGATTTTAAATATATGTTAATTGATTAAAATGTCATAGTCATAATGCAAGTAAACTGGATACTTGTCCTTTTGTCAGATTTGTTAAATGCATGCAGAATAATATTTTTAAAAGTATTCTGATTGAAATTTGTGATATTCAACAATAAAAATAAGTTGATAATATGCAGAAATGGAAAATTGGACTTGAGTTAAATTGCATTTTAAATTCATGCAGTTGCTTTATGCATACTAAAGGTTGGTTTTTCTAAGCACTTGTAGAATCCCTGGGAGTCTCTCCTTCCAGCTCACTGAGCCTTTAACCCCTTTGAAAGAGTTTTTTTCTTGCCTTGCAAATTAACTTGTTTGTTTTATACCCTCTTTACATTAAAATTGACTCTTAGATGTGCAAAAGTGAACTTCCTATGGTCCACAGCTTCTATTATTATTGAAAATAACAGAGAAAGAGATTAGAATTTTACCTTGTACTGACTGTTGCTTAGCCTCTTTGAGCCCCTTTGGAAGTTGATTAAAGGTAAAAGACCTCTTTCCAGTAAAAAGTACACACGCACTACACAATTTCTTGTGTACATTTGGGGGAGGTTCATGGATCACATGAAGTTTATGAACTTTTTTCATGCATAACTCAGTTGTTTGTTTTTTAAATTCATGATGCCTAGTATTGTGAGAAGCTGTGTAGTCCCAATTGTGGAATTTGATTGTGCTTTCCAAATTCAGCATTGGTGAATTTACTTCTGATGTAGCATTAAGAAATTATTCTCATAAGTTAGCATTAAAATAAAGTGCATTGATGCTCTTTAATTATAGTGTCTCTAAGTGTAATCATTACCCTCTAAACAGGAAAGAGTTCCTGTACTTCAAGCCCGTTTTCTGAGAATTTTTTTAGTTGATACCTGTTATTAAAATCTTCCGGATTTTCACCATGGTTAAGTCAGTAACTGAGGTGAAGAAAGTTACATACAGAAAAATTGCAAATCAAAATACTATCCCCTTTAAAGGAAAGCCAGAGGCATTTAAGCACAAGTTGATTGGAAAATTGGTTTTCTAAATGAAAAGAATGTTTTATTTTTCACACCCAGTGGTTGGACATGTAACTCTAGAACAGCAGTTCTCAACCTGTGGGTCACGCACTACCCCTTTGGGGATTGAACGACCCTTTCACAGGGGTTGCCTAAGACCATCCTGCATATCAGATGTTTACATTACAATTCATAACTAGCAAAATTACAGTTAGGAAGTAGCAATGAAAATTTTAATGGTTGGGAGTCACCACAACTTGAACTGTATTAAAGGGTCTTGGCATTAGGAAGGTTGAGAACCACTGCTCTAGAACAAGAATTAGTTCTGAGATCCTTAAGAGGAGGCCATTTCTTTATATTAGAATGTAATTTTGGGACTCCAGAATCTCAGTAGAAGGTATATATATATATGTGTGTGTGTGTGTGTGTGTAGTCTGTTTTAAATATTAGCCATTGCTTAAAGATTCCTTAATGTATTTTCCCATCCCATCATTGTGGGATGCCAACCCTGGTATGTTGCCATCTGTGTGAACGTGTGCGTGTGTGTGTGTGTGTGTGTGTGTGTGTGTGTGTGTGCATGCGCACGTGTGTGTTAGGAGTTTCACTTATGGGATGCTGTAGCCATATTCTGACCTCTTTCTCTTGCTGTTTAAGTTGGTTGATACCATATACTCAGGTTCTTTTCATATAAACACACTGGAAGTGAAAGTCAAAAACAGCTGTAAAATGGTGAATAATTTATGCAGTGATAAAAATAAATCATGAAGCACACAGCCACCTGTTTACAAAGTAACAGGTTTTATTGGTACCAAGAACAATTTATTGTGAGCCACGAATATATCATTATCAACAATATATAGAGGGTAAATTTTTTATTTTTTATTTTTTTGAGACAGAGTCTCAGTATGTCACCCTGGATAGAGTGCTGTGGTGTCACAGCTCATAGAAACCTCAAACTCTTGGGCTAAAGCAATTCTCTGTCCTCAGCATCCCAAGTAGCTGGGACTACAGGCACCCATGGCAATGCCTGGCTATTTTTTTGTTATAGTTGTCGTTCGGCAGGCCTGGGCTGGATTCAAACCTACCAGCTGTGGTGTATGTGTCTGGCACCCTAGCTGCTGAGCTACAGGTGCCAACCCATATAAAGGGTAAATTTTAAGCACAGCAATGCTCAAAAGTTACAACTTTTAAGTTTAATACTCATTAAGGCTGTATAATTTTCAGAAATATTAATGTGTTGGATCCTAAATGTGTGAACCAAAGTAGCTACAGGCATGCCTTTGAATGGCTTGAGTTCATAAGTACCTTGTACAAGAACAAACTATTTGTTAAAAGATAAATATGCCTATTTTTGACAATAAGGAAATACTGAAATATGCAGTCTACAAAAGAAAACTGATTAGGGCAAAATTTGAGTAATTTATTCCAAGTCTCTCTGTTTTTCTTCCCTTCCTTCTCTAGTAACTCAGGGCTCTTTCTGAAGCCCTGAGCTGCCAAAACCAGTCTTTTCAGAGTACAATTTTCATGATGTAAAATATTGGCTCATTTCTGAGGCTTGGAGAAAAGGTAGGAATTAGCTAATATTCTGATTATGTCTTTCTTAATATAAATCTTATTTTTTAAAAGCAAACTAAACATTTTTATGTAATGTGGAGAAGTGCTCTTAGTAAGTTTGAACAAAGTCATTTGGAGAACAACAGAAGGCTTATAAATTTGTCTTTTGCAAACATTTGTCAACATTTTTACAGGTTGTTTTTTTCATGAGATAATTGTATCTCTTTGAGACACAAGCTGAATGCTTTTTTTGAACAATCACTTCATTTAAAATACTTGCTCCGATGATTTTTGTCTCTTACCATACCTCATTTACATAACGGGCTTTGTTTAGATACTCTTAAGTAAAATATTTCCCTGATGGAAGAAAAAAATGTTAAAATTATTTCTTTCTAACATCCCAAATTGATACTGCAAGTAGGTGGACAGTCTGAAGATGGCTTGGACATCAATTTCTACATGGAGGGAATGACTGAAGGAAAGATTTCATAGTATGAAGTTGACTTGTAGCTCTACAGGCTTGTTTTTTCCATTTGAAACCAAGAAGATACTGCTATTAACAGTATGCCAAATGCATTATGCTCAAATAGCATAAACAGTTTGGCTTGTGTTTATAGTTTTGTTATCTGTGAAACTTAATGGCTGTGCTATTGAGATGCACTATTCGTCCTAAGCCAGATTTTAAAAAGTGAGGCTGGCAGTGTAGCACAAAGGTGGCTTTTTCGCTGCCAGTGTTCTACTTTTTGTACCATTTCTTCATGTCTGCTGAAAGAGTAGTGATAGAAGACCTAAGCTCTAAAAATAAAACATCTTTAATTTGTCATTTTCCTGGTGTATCATAGGAATTAGATTTAAACATAATGATAAACTTGCATCTGAATGTAAAACTTTCTAGACTTAACTATTTGACTAATGTTAAAGCTTGAAAATGTAATTATCTTGACTTTTTCTTTTTTTTTTCTTAAGGTATTTTAATATCTTTTGAGTAAATGCCATAAGCTTTGGTTTTTAGGAGATTCTTAAGAAATTATACATAAGGTTAATAAAAATGTAAGCACTTCAGTGCTTTTGATATTTTACTGGGAATATATTGATAATTGAAATACTAGTATTGTTAGGCTACTTATTTAGTGTTTACACTCACTATAGCATCTATTTAATATGGTTTGATTAGGTTAATTAGCAAGTGCGTGCTCAATAAAATGCTGGGTAAAAAAGGGCAGTGAGGAAGAAAGGCAGCATTAAGCATGGACCCTCTTCAAATGGCAGTTGTAGTTTGAGAGAAGGCAGCCAAAAAAGAAAAAAAAGGCACTCATTCAGCAGTACTATTTCTAGAGCCTTGAGCAGTGCCTAGCACATAGTAGGGCTCGATAAATATTTGTTAAATGAATTTATCTGACAAATACACTTGCACACTCCCACTCTTCATTTGAAGAGGTTTATTGACTTCATCACTACTTCGTCGTTCTTGCTGATTTCAATATCAAAGTAAATGATCCTGTTTTTCCCCTTGCCTTTGTACCTCAGCAGCCCAACTGCCCAAATCAAAAATCTAGGGATCATCATACATTTCTCTCTCTCCTTCATTCCCCACATCTAAGCTCTGTTTGCTCTAACTCCAAATATATCCAGAATCTGAATTCTTCTCTACCTCCACTCCCACCACACTAGTACAAATCATCATCTCTCACCTGCTTACCTGAAAAAGCCTCTGAGCTGGACTCCCTACTTGGACTCTTGTCTTCTTCTAAGTGATTTGTTATTCAACAGCCAGGGCAATTTAAAAAAATCACTGCCCCAAATGCCCTGATAATTGTCTATTAAAATGCTCCATAGTAGTTAAAATCCAAACTCTTTCATATGGCTTGCTCACAAGGCCCTGAATGAGCTTGCCTGTTTGTCTCTCCAGATTTGTCTCAGAACTCTCCCTAGTCCACCACTCTTTAGTCACACAGGTGCTACTTCAGGTTCACATGCCTACCTCAGAACCTTTGCACATGCTTCAACCTGGGATGCCCCTACCCCACCTACGCAGCGTCTTTCCCATCCCTCAAACAACTTAAGTAAAACCTGCTTAAAAATCCTGACCATCCTATCTATGGCAATCCTCCCTTTCTCCCCACCCAAATCTTGCATGATGCTGTTACTGTTGAACTTTCTTTTTTTTTTATTTTTTATTTTTTTTTATTATTTATTTATTTATTTTAAATTTATTTTTTAATTTTTTTTTTATTGTGGAGAAGGGGCGGGGAAAGAAGGTGGGGGAAGAGGTGCATGACAGGGTCGGGCCAGTGGCATGGTACCACATTGGCTGTATCTAGGTAGAGGCAGTTTCAGACCGGGCCTTGCTGAGTCGTTGCTACGTGGAAGTAGCTCGATGGATCTACTTCTAGTCAGGCTCGGGAAGTTGCACTAGGCCTCAGGCACATGGCAGGGCCCAACAATTCCCTCTTTTGTTTTTTGTATGGCGGAAAAACATAGCCCCTGTCTTAGGTTG
>CAUYPK010011321.1:0-38709 GCA_963574355.1 Loris lydekkerianus | reverse complement strand
CATATGCCGACTCTTGATCAAAAAACCTAAAACATTGAAGCAACCTTCCTTCAATTTGAAGAGGATATTTCAAATGGCCAGGACCATAGATTGAAATAAAATAGGCCTAGTTTGTACTTTATTTTTTTTTGTTGTTGTTGGTTGTTTGTTTTTTATTAAATCATAGCTGTGTACATTGATATGATCATGGGGCATCATACACAAGCTTCACAGACCATTTGACACATTTTCATCACAATAGTTAACATAGCCTTCCTGGCATTTTCCCAGTTACCATGCCAAGACATTTACATTCCACATTTACTAAGTTTCACATATACCCTTGTTAGATGCCCCACAGGTGTAATTCCACCAGTACCCCAACTTGAATTGAATTGAGTTTTTCTCTTATGTGGGCTTGTATTAGATCATCTACTGGCTTCATATTAGTATTGAGCTCATTGATTCTTTGGTTTTCCATTCTTGTGATATTTTACTGAGGAGAATGTGTTTCAGTTACATCCAGGTTAATACAAAAGATGTAAAGTCTCCATCTATTTTTATGGCTGAATAGGATTCCATGGTATACATATACCACAGTTTGTTAATTCATTGCTAGATTGATGGGCATTTAGGTTGTTGCCACATCTTGGCAATTTTAAACTGTGATAAATAATCTAGTGCAAATGTCTTTATGATAGAATGATTTTTTAAAATCTGGGTAGATGCAAAAGTTATTTTAAATGACAGAGTGATATAATACACTTAAATTATAGAGATTGCTTATTTGTTTTATGTGTAATTTTTAAGCTGTAACAAGAAATCTATAATTCACATTGGTTGTTGTCATAATATGTTACCCTATTAAAAACTAAATTAGAGCCTGGCATAAGTGGTATACTCTTGTAGTCTCAGCTACTTAGGAGGCTGAAGCAGGAGCATTGATTAAGCTCAGGATTTCAAGGCTGTGGAATGCTCTGATGGTGCTCATGAATAGCTACTGCATTCAGGCCTGTGCAGTGTAGTGAGACCCTATCTCTAAAATATAAATAAATATTAAATAAATAAATTTTAAAAGTTAAACTGAAATCTTAATTTTCTGAAAACTTTAAATAGTTGTAAGGTTTTTAAAAATTCAGTAGTAGTATTTTTATTCCTATGGAAAGAGCCTAAAACAATTAGAATATATTCTTATGCATGTTTTGTATTAAACATAATTTAATAGTCCAAACTCATTTAAATGAATCAGATATAAATACAGGTATATGTATGTATAGTCAGATTTTACATATGTTAATATGTTTTCTCTAGCAATGTTGGTTAATTAGTCATATGTAGAATAACTACCGAGTTTAATTAGTATTGATATAGTAATTATATTTATTCTTTCTTTTGTTCCCCTGAAGACAAATACTTTCTATAACATTCATGGCTATATGTGTGTCTAAGCAAATTTTCTATTAGTAAGATAATATTCAGGATGTGTAATTTCTTTTCTTTGACAGTGATTTAGATTACCAGAGTGTCTGTCTGATACCAACATGTTCTATTTCAAAATTGTCCCTTTAGGATGGAGCATGTGGCATTAGCCCTTGTGGCTTGAGCCCTGTAGAAAACATTGGGCGCTGGCAGTCCTGAGAAGAAAAACTGAATCAGTTACTCCACAGCCATTTTATTCCTTAAGCAAGTAATTACACTGCTATTCCAGTGCCTGCTTCCCATCTTAGACCCTGAGTTATTCTGGCTACTGCGCAGGATATAAAGGACTTTATTCTGAGGTCCTTGGCTGATATAAGGCTGTTAATTAATCAACTCCATTGGTTTTTACATTCTATCTGATTTCATGAGTTTTATGTACGGAGAAATTTCCCTGCTTATGATTTACTCATGATAATCCTCACAGTTTGTAATATCACAGTGCATATTTAAATTTCTTCTATAATTTCATTTGAGGAGAAAGAGAGCTTTATTTAGGAAGGCATTATAAATTGGAAATGTTTATAAAGCTACAAAATTGCAATAATTATGCTTATGAAAGGAAAGGAGTGTCACTATACACCTATAACATTTAAATAACCAACATAACAAAATTTAAATATAATCAATTTAATCTTACTTACATAATTAGAAATACAAATATAAATGGACACTAGCTGCTAAGGTAGTGTAGAGACTTTAGAGAGGTGATATTAATGGTGACCAATTTCTTCTTAAATTGTTTTTATAAGATTTCATTTTAGGATGATATATTTATGGTTCCTGTACTTTGCAAACTCAATAAACATTTCTCTAGATTATGTTTTGATGTAACAATTTACTGAATAAGCATATTACATGTTCCATTTTCCTAGTGCTTTCTCCCTAAGGAATCTAAATCGTATTTACAGAAACACAACTAATTTTCAGTGTTCCTTTGAGGAAGAAGAATAAGTAGAAAGAAAAGTCTAAAGAAGCAACACTTTAGGCAATGGGCTAAAAGGAAAATAACATTTAAAGTTATGGTCCCATATTCTATACTTATCAATGTGGAATAAGTGATTTTATTTTATTTTCATTGAAAATTTATACAATTTATTACGAATTATTTCTAGCCCTGTCATAAAGACATAATAAAGGATAAAAAAATGTATGCACTTCTTCGGGGATCATTAGGCTTTAATTTATAGAACCTCCTTCTTAGTATATAAGATCCTTGTAAGAGCATATTAATGTCCATGGAATTTAGAGAGCTGAGTAAATCTAATTGCCAATGAAGGTAAGGCTTTGCTGTAGGTGGTTCCGTTCTTGGTCTCACATTTACATCTCTTGTTTCAGGCACAATTGAAATCTACCCATCAATGTTGGCAAAGAAATGGATTTCGTTTCTTCTTTTCAGGTTGACTACTTTTTTAAAAAGGCTAAACTAAATTTTTGGTGAGTGAGCCAAGTGGCTATTTGGTTGATTCCAAAGTGTATCTGGGAAGATAAAACATCCAACTTGTTCCAAATTGGCTGTTTGCTTTCAGGGGCTTTAAATTGGGAGCTTCTAAGCTCTTCAATTAGGTTGTCAGTTGATAAGTGGTGTATTTTAGATCTTTTCTGATTGTGATAAGATTAGAAGAGATATATGAGCTGCCAACTGTTAAGTGTATTTGTCAGACAGTGAATTTTTTTCCCCTTTGGGGATTTTCTTATCCCTCTGAACTTTTCCCTTAAGTTTGTCTGAGTCCCTTGACAATAATACAATAAAACCATAGTATATAGCTCTGACCAACTGATCTTCATCAAAGCAGACAAAACATACACTGGTGATAGGATGCCCTGTTCAATAAATGGTGTTGGGAAAATTGAGTAGCCTTATGCAGAAGAATGAAGCAGGACCCCTATCATTCACCGTATACAAATATTAATTTAAGATGGATGAAAGACTTAAATGTATAGCAGGAATGGATTAAAATTCTAGATGAAAATATAGGGAAAACTCTTCTAAGCATAGGCCTAGGTAAAGAATTTGTGATTATGAATACAAAACCAAATACAGTAATAATGGAAATAAATAAATAGGAATTAATGAAATTAAAAAGGCTTCTGTACAGTAAAGGAAATAGTTAACGGAGTAAACAGGCAACTAACAGTATGATAGAAAATATTTGCTAACTATATATCTGACAAGGGACTAATATACAGAATCTGCAAAGAAAAAAATCAGCAAGAAAAAAAATCTCTTTTTATGGCATCCCTTTGGAGGCTTTTAGCTTTTCCCTTTAGACTTAAAAAAAGAAAAACTTCCTTCAATCTCAATATTTTTCAAAAGGGCAATCTGTGCTTCAACCCTAACATTATCAAAGACATTTTCATGAGCCATAGTGTTTGCAATTGCACTTATGTTGCCACCAATATAAATACTACACTCTTATTATGAGGGATCAGAGCACATTATTCCTGCCTTGTGATATGAATCTACTAGATGATCCAGATGATCCTAAGCATCATTATGCCTGGTATGCTTGGTACTGTGGGTCTTTTAAATAATAAATTCATGGCCATCTTCAACCTGATGACTTCCCAATTTGATAGAACACTATTCTTATTGAAAAAGTTCACACTCACTTCATACAAATTCATGGGCAATCACATCTGTGAATCCTAAACATCTCCCAATTAGACATATTTTCTCTGTGATAATCTTGCCTACTGGTTAATTGTAGTAGCATTAATCAAACTATTAAACTGCTTTCTTTTCTCACCTTTATTACATCAGATTTTAGTTTCCCAAGCATTGGTATATTCAAAAGATCTAAAAAATCATATTAAAGCGGCTAGCATAGGTAATGAACCCCAGTCCCAGAAGGATGCTGTGACTTTCTTTCCTTGACAAGTTCTCAAGATGCCTTACACCAAGAGGTTAAAGATTGAGAGTAACATAAAAGACTTGACTACTGTAGCAGGACACATATAGGCAAACTTTGTGCCTAAAACTGCTGTGGGTTGTTTGGGAAGTTTATTGTGATTTCCACATTTTCCATGATTTGCTCCAGTAATAACAAGGACTATGGAAATTTTTACTAAAATCACCAATGTCATAGTAAAAGAACATCAGAAACTCCAGCAATTAGTCAACTACAATGTTTTTGGCTTTAAACGTCATGGCAACTTCTTTAGATGGCTCTTGTATAATGGTTGGTGGTGACCATCGTGCGTACATTCCATGAAAAATCTCTGGTATCTGCTATTATTAAAAATACTCAGCCCACAAACTGGAACATTTATCAGATGACTCCCGCTGCCCTTACTGCATGATTTAAAAACATTTCCAATGTCTTAAAGTCTTCTTACATGGCTCTGTGTAAAATTCAAATCTTGGTATTATAAACCAAGATTTATAAAAAACATCTAATAGTTATTATTAACTATTAACTGTAATAAACGTTTAATAGTTATTATTTCTGTTATACTCCTAGGCATAGCTCTCATTCTAACATTTGTCAGTCCAATGCCATGCTCAGCAGATGACATAATCAAGGCCAAGAAGAAGGGGTTAGCCTCCTCACCCTGGGCTCATGATTCCTACTCTATCCTTGGTAGTATTTAAGGACAGATGTCATGTGACTTTAAACCCAGATGTGACTGACCTCATGTGCACAATTGACTATTTTCTTGCCCCTTTTCTTGTCTTGACTAAATTTTAGTCAGGGTTCTCTCTGTCTCACAGGATTCTAAATTTTAGGTTGTCCCCAAGCCTGATCAGGTACTACATGTAGATCATGCCCCTGTTAACAGCTTATCCCAAGAGTCAACTGACCACCTCCAGGTACATTCCCCACCAGACTGCTCTGATCATGGCCTTGCTCTCTCTTGCTTGCCTGCCCACTTTCCCCTTACCTGTTTTAACTAACCCTTTCCTTTCTATGTAAAGGAAAAGTCTTTATTTGATTGTTGTAACTCATGCAGATTTTGAAGATAAGAAATTTCTACCAATTACAATAGTCTTTTTGAGTAAAATATGTCTTTATAAAGTTTGGGTTTGTTTTTACTTAAAATTCTCTTAATCCTTTCAGATATTAGTCATGGATATGAAAACTATATGCTTAATTTTACACCTACTGTCTGGCTGATTTTAATTACCTTTGATTGCTCAAAAGTTTCTCAATTTTATCATCTCTTGTTTGTTTTTGAAATATATACCACTTCTCTAACATGCCCACCCCATAAGTTCTGGATTCTATTTCCTTTTATTTGAGCATTCAAGTCCAACATTTCTTTTATTTATTGATATACTTCTTAAGATAGCTTATCAAAATCAGCCAACAGGAACTCATGCACACAATTGCTGGCATTTGTTTTGCCAACTTGTTCCTCTGAGGCTCCATATTCACTCATTACTGTATGATCTGCCTTCTTAGTTACTTCCAGCAATAATGTTATCAAAATTTGGCCCCTACATGAAATGGGGCTCCATCTGTCAATCCACTGTCTGCTTTTTAAGCAATGTCATATATTTATATTTTTTCTTGTTGGTGCATAAATTTCTGAACCAGTCAGGGTATGCTAGATTATGATACAGTAGCAAGCAACCTCAATATCTCAATTATTTTGCAACCTGAATTGTAATTGGAATATTGCATGCCCATAGTTAATGGAGGACAAAGGACATGGGGGACTTCCTACTGATTCTTGTCATTTCCTTCTGGTAATATCCATAATCACACTCATACATCAGTCAGCTTTTATTTCATTGGACAAAGAAAGTCAAGTAGCATAACTTCAAAGGGATGTGAATTTAATAACTAGTAAGGTACAGGAAGGAGATCACAGTATTGAATGTGCTGCAGTAATGATTAATACATTTATCATCTGAACAGATATTCCAAAATCTCTGAGCATTTGTCTGCTCCTGACTATAAATGATTCAATGCCAGATGCTATTGTCCTGAATAAAGGGTTAAGACTCTTCCTCCATTCCACTATGGATACATCAAGTGAAGTCAGAAGTGGGTTCTGTAAACAATTTTGCTGACTGAATAAAGGAGCAGAGTGGATGAAAAGAACATTTCATATTTCTGTTCCATATTTCCTCTCTTGAAGCATGATTGTGGGAGGATATGAAATAGCATCAACTAAAAACACTGAGTACTGATATAATGCACACAGAGTACTGATATAACAACTAGAAGTATCAATTCTCTTTAATTGATTGCTGAACAAGTCTGAAATGGTTTATTTGCAAGCATATCACTAAGAGATCATTTAAAGACTCATATTGTTTTTGACTTTAAGCCAAAAGCACAGTAGGTATAATAGTTAACTGAATATAAGTATTTACAACAAAAAAGATAGAATATAGATTTAAATGTTAATTTTTAATTCGTTTGCACTTAGATACTGTAGTTTATACACTTCCATTTATAGCAGCATGAATATTAGCTTGTTGCTTTGTTTTTGTTTTGTTTTTTAACTTGGAGTATGAACTCTATGAAGGCAGGAACAGTCTGTCTTTTATACTGTCATATAATCAGTGATTATTCTAGTGAACATAGGAGGTCAGTATAAATTTATTGAAGCGCAATGTCCATACTTTGCTGGTCAGTGGAAGGATCTGCCGGGCTGGAGAGCCCAGTGTGGTCTGTGCCCTGATCTAGGAGTCGGTCCTCATGCTGTCTCACATGTCTTGATATTTTATACAAGATAATGCTTTCTCCCTACTCCAAGTATGATTTCTCTCTTTCTGTCTGCTCAATTACATACCCCTATTCTTATTTTTTTTTTCCTCCAGGTGAAAAATAATCATATTTATTACCTAGTAGACAGTTCACATTTCTTTTTTTTATTACTATTAAATCGTAGCTGTGTACATTAATGTGATCATGGAACACCACACACTTGTTTTAGGAACAGTTTGACACATTTTCATCACACTGGTTAACATAGCTGTCCTGGCATTTTCTTAGTTATTGTGTTAAGACATTTATATTCTACATTTACTAAGTTTCACATGTACCCTTGTAAGATGCACCACTGGTGTAATACCACCAATAACCCTCCCTCTACCCATCCTCCCCCTCCCTCTCTCCCATCCCCATATTTGTAGGATATAACTGGATTATAGCTTTCATATGAAAGCCATAAATTAGATTGATAGTAGGGCTGAGTACATTGGATACTTTTTCTTCCATTCTTGAGATACTTTACTATGAAGAATATGTTCCAGCTTCATCCATGTAAACATGAAAGAGGTAAAGTCTCCATCTTTCTTTAAGTCTGCATAATATTCCATGGTGTACATATACCACAATTTATTAATCCATTCGTAGATCGATGGGCACTTGTGCTTTTTCCATGACTTAGCAATTATGAATTGGGCTGCAATAAACATTCTGGTACAAATATCTTTGTTATAATGAGATTTTTGGTCTTCTGGGTATATACCTAGTAGAGGAATTATAGGATTGAATGGCAGATCTATTTTTAGATCTCTAAGTGTTCTCCAAACATCTTTCCCAAAGGAATGTATTAATTTGCATTCCCACCAGCAGTTAGAAGAGTTCCCTTTTCTCCACATCCATGCCAACATCTCTGGTCTTGGAAGTTTGTGATCTGGGCTAATCTTACTGGAGTTAGATGGTATCTCAAGGTAGTTTTGATTTGCATTTCTCTGATAATTAAAGATGATGACATTTAATATGTCTGTAGGCTGTGCACCTGTCTTCTTCAGAGAAGGTTTTCTTCAAGTCCCTTGCCCAGCCTGGGATAGGATCACTTGTTCTTTTCTTGCTTATACATTTGAGTTTTCTGTGAATTCTAGTTATTAAACCTTTCTCAGAGACATAACCTGCAAATATCTTCTCCCATTCTGAGGGCTGTCTGCTTGCTTTATTCACTGTGTTCTTGGCTGTGCAGAAGCTTTTTAGTTTGATCAGGTCCCAGTAGTGTATTTTTGAAGCTGCTTCAGTTGCCCGGGGTGTCCTCCTCATGAAATACTCGTCCAGATCGATTTCTTCAAGGATTTTCCCTGCACTCTCTTCTAGTATTTTTATAGTTTCATGTCTTAAGTTTAAATCTTTAACCCAGTGAGACTCTAGCTTAGTTAATGATGAACGGTATGGGTCCAGTTTCAGTCTTCTACAGGTTGCCAGCCAGTTCACCCAACACCATTTGTTAAATAGGGAATCTTTTCCCCACTGAATGTTTTTAATCGGCTTGTCAAAGATCAAATAACGGTAAGTAGCTGGATTCATCTCTTGTTTCCAGACATCTACTTCTCTGTTTTTGTGCCAGTACCATGCTGTTTTGATCACTATTGGTTTATAGTATAGTCTGAGGTCAGATAGCATGATTCCTCCTGCTTTGTTTTTATTTCTGAGTAATGTTTTGGTTATTCGAATTTTTTTCTTATTCCATATAAAATGATGTATTATTTTTTCAAGATCTTTAAAGTATGACAGTGGAGCTTTAATAGGAATTGCATTAAAATTTTATATTTCTTTGTGTACTATGGACATTTTAACAATGTTGATTCTTCCCAGCCATGACCATGGTATGTTTTTCCATTTGTTAACATTTTCAGCTATTTATTTTCTTAGAGTTTCATAGTTCTCTCTATAGAGATCTTTCACATCCTTTGTTAGATAAACTCCCAAATATTTCATCTTCTTTGGCACTACCATGAACAGAATAGTGTCCTTCACTGTTTTTTCAGCTTGGCTATTATTGGTATATATAAAGGCTACCTATTTATGAATGTTGATTTTGTAACCTGAGACACTGCTGTAATCCTTGATCACTTCTAAGAGTTTTGTAGTAGAGTCCCTGATGTTTTCCAGATATACAATCATATCTGAGAAGAGTGAAAGTTTGATCTCTTTTTACCCTATATGGATACCTGTGATCACCTTTTCTTTCCTAATTGTGATGGCTAAAACTTCCATTACAATGTTAAAGAGCAGTGGGGACAGTGGGCAACCTTGTATGGTTCCTGATCTGAGTGGAAATGATTTCAATTTAATTCCATTCAATATGATATTGGCTGTGGGTTTGCTGTAGATGGCCTCTATCAGTTTAAGAAATGTCCCTTCTATACCAATTTTCTTAAGTGTTCTGATCATGAAGGGATACTGAATATTATCAAAAGCTTTTTCTGCATAAAGTGAGAGAATCATACGGTCTTTGTTTTTTAATTTGTTTATGTGCTGAATTATACTTATAGATTTACATATATTGAACTAGACTTGAGACCCTGGGATAAAACTGACTTAGTCATGATGTACAATGTGTTTGATGTTTTGCTGAATTCTGTTTGTTAGGATCTTGTTGAATATTTTTGCATCTATATTAATTAGTTATATTGGTCTATAGTTTTCTTTTTTTGATGGATCTTTTCCTGGTTTGGGTTATCAGGGTGATGTTTGCTTCATAGAACGTGTTGGGTAAACTTTCTTCTTTTTCTACATTTTGGAACAGGTTGAGTAATATAGGTACTAGTTCTTCTTTAAAGGTTTGGTAGAATTCTCACGTGAAGCCATGTGGTCCCGGGATTTTCTTTTTAGGGAGATTTCACATGGTTGATGCTTTTTCAGAACTTGATATTGGTCTGTTCAACATTTCCACTTGACTCTGGCTAAGTCTTGGAAGGTGACGTGCTTCCAAGTATTGGTCAAATTCCTTCAGATTTTCATATTCCTGAGAATAAAGTTTCTTGTAATATTCATTAAGGGTATTTTGAATTTCTGAGGAGTCTGTTGTTATTTCGTCTTAGTCACTTCTGACCAATGAAATTAGAGATTTTACTCTTTTTTTTTCTGATTAGGTTAGCCAGTAGTTTATCTATTTTATTGATCTTTTAAAAAAACCGACTTTTTGATTTATTGATCTGTTGTATAATGCTTTTGTTTTCAATTTCATTTAATTCTGCTCTAATTTTGGTTATTTCTTTTCTTATACTGGGTTTGCAGTTGGAATGTTCTTCCTTTTCTTGTTGCTTGTGATGTCCCATTATGTTATTAACTTCTCTTTCCGTTCTCTTGAGGAAAGGTTGCAGCACTATAAATTTCCCTCTTAGGACTGCCTTTGCGGTATCCCAGAGCTACTGATAATTCATGTCTTCATGGTTGTTTTGTTCCAGAAATTTGGCAATTTCCTTCTTAAACTCATCTCTGACCTAGCTATCATTCAGTATAAGGTTACTTAACTTCCATGATTTTGTATGAGTATGCAGATTCCTGTTGTTACTGAGCTCAACTTTTATTGCATGGTGGTCCAAGAAGATGCAAAGAATAATTTCTATTCCTTTAAATTTACTGAGGTTAGACTTGTGACCTAAGATGTGATCGATTTTGGAGTATGTTCCATGAGCTGATGAGAAGTATGTGTATTCAGTTTTGTTGGGATGAAATGTTCTGTAGATGTCTGCTATATCCAAATTTTGGATGGTTAGATTTAAATCTAAAACTTCTTTACTCAGCTTCTTATTTGAGGAGCTATCCAACACTGCCAAAGGGGTGTTGAAATCTCCGACTATTACGGAGCTGGAGGAAATCAAGTTGCTCATGTCTGTTAGAGTTTCTCTTATAAATTGAGGCGCATTCTGGTTGAGTGCATAAATATTAATAATTGAAATCTCATTATATTGAGTATTACCCTTAACAAATACGAAGTGACCATTCTTATCCTTCCTTACTTTTGTTGGTTTAAAGACTATTGTATCTGCAAATAGAATTGCAACACCTGCTTTTTTCTGATTACCATTTGCCTGAAATATGGACGACCATCCTTTCACCCTGATTCTATATTTATCTCTTAAGGTAAGATGTGATTCTTGTATACAGCGAATATCTGGCCTGAGTTTTTGTATCCAGTTAGCCAGCCTGTGCCTCTTTAAAGGACGTTTAAACTGTTCACATTAATGGAGAATATTGATAAGTCTGGTAAAATTTTGAGTATCGAGTTTTTTGAAAATCCAGTGGACATTTTTAATCCTTTTGCCACTATGGAAGTTGGAGTTTGATCAAAAGTTTCTGAGTGAGTTTACTTTTGTGGTAGAGGATTGGGCTGGTCATTATGGAGGATAGGTCTGAGAATATCCTGAAGAGCTGATTTGGTTATGGCAAATTTCTTCAACATATGAATGTCATTACATTATTTAATTTCTCCAACATAAATGAAACTCAGTTTAACTGAATACAGGATCTGGGGTTGAAAGTTATTTTGCTTTAGGAGATTAAAAGTCATGACCACCTTCTTCTGGCTTGAAAAGTTTCAGCAGAGAGATCTGCAGTCATTCTAATATTCTTCCTTTTGTAGGTAATGAATTTCTTACATCTGGCTGCTTTCAGAATTTTCTCCTTCATATTAACTTTAGTGAAGTTAATTATGATATCCCTGGGGGATGCCTTATTTGGATTGAGATGTGCTGGTGTTCTGAAACTGTCTGCTATCTGAATTTCAGAATCTCTTGGCATGCCTGGAAAATTCTCTTTCATAATTTCATGGAGAAGGGCCTCTGTGCCTTGCGAGGCCACTTTATCACTTTCAGGGATTCCAATGAGGTGGATATTAGCCTTCTTCGAATTATCCCAGTGCTCTCTGAGAGAATGATCCATTTTTGCTCTCCATTTCTCTTCCTCTTTCAGAGTTTGGGAGTGTTCAATGGCTTTGTCTTCAATGTCGGAAACCCTTTCTTCTGCTTCCATTCTGTTACTGAGGGATTCTACTGTATTTTTCAGATCTTTGAGGGCTGCAAATTCTTGCTTTAGTGCATCAAAATCTTTGGTGGTTTTGACTTTAAATTCGTTAAATTCTTGAGACAACTTTTGAATTCCTCCTCGAATTTCTAATTCCGACTTTTGAATTGCTCCTCGAATTTCTAATTCCAAATTTTCCTCCATTCTATTAATCTTGTTTGCAATCCAAATTATGAATTCGATTTCTGACATCTCAGTTATCTGTTTATGAATGGGATCTTCAGTTACATCTGTCATATCTTTCCCTGGGGGGGGGGGCTGATCTACTCTGGTTATTCATGTTATCAGAGTTTTTCCGCTGATTCTGCCCCATGAGTATTTTACACCATTTTACTTTTTCCCTGGAGCTTTGCCGAGGACCCATAAGGTGCTACTGCCTGAAAAACTGGGGACCATTTTGGTGTGGTGGGGCTAAGTGGCTCTGTCTTGTTTTCAGCTGGTCTCTGTCTGACCCTAACTGCTATTTTTTGGTTGCAGCCGTCATTGTTGTTTGGCAGGCCCAGGTTGGATTCAGGTGTATGTGGCTGGCGCCTTAGCTGCTTGAGACACAGGCACCTAGCCAGCCTGGCTATTTTTTTGTTGCAGTTGTCACTGTTGTTTTAGCTGGCCTGGGCCAGATTCAAACCCGCCAGCCTTGGTGTATGTGGCTGGCACTATAACCACTATGCTACGGGGTGCCTGCATTATATATATATATATATATATATATATATATTTTTTTTTTTTTTTTTTAGACTGAGTCTTACTATGTCGCCCTCAGTAGAATGCTGTGGTGTCATGCTCACAGCAACCTCAAACTCTTGGGCTTAAGTGATTCTCTTGCCTCAGCCTCCCAAATAGCTGGGACTACAGGTGCCCACCACAATGTCCAGCTATTTTTTTTGGTTGTAGTTATCATTGTTGTTTGGTAGGCCTGGTCTGGATTCAAACCTGCCAGCTCCAGTGTATGTGGCTGGCACCCTAGCCACTGAGCTACAGGTGCCGAGCCAATTATAATTTTAAAATGTTAGAAAAAAAACCAGGCTCAGAGCCCACAGCTCAGTGGTTAGGGTGCTAGCTGCATACACTGAGGCAGGTGGGTTCGAACCTGGCCCGAGCCTGCTAAACAACAATGACAACTGCAACAAAAAAGCCAGGTGACCTGCCTTGATCTTTCAAGAGTGCTAGGACTGCATGCATCAGCCACCTTTCCCAGTCTCTCCCCAAGGCAGAGACCACCAATGTATATTTGCAGGACACATTCCTCCAAATCCATAGCTATTCTAAAGAAAGTGTATGATGGGTGGTGCCTGTGGCTCAGTGAGCAGGGTGCCGGCCCCATATAGCGAGGGTGCTTGGTTCAAACCTGGCCCCAGCCAAACTGCAACAACAACTACAAAAATAGCTGGGCGTTGTGGCAAGCGCCTGTGGTCCCAGCTACTTGGGAGGCTGAGGCAAGAGAATCACTTAAGCCCAAGAGCTGGAGGTTGCTATGAGCTGTGATGCCACGGCATTGTACCGAGGATGACAAAATGAGACTCTGTCTGTTGAAAAAAAAAAAAAAAAATTAAAAAAAAAAAAAGAAAGTGTATGATTATATAGCACACCTTCTGTTCTTCTATTTTATTTATCTTTTCCTTAAGTTTTTTTTTTTTTTTTTTTTCTCTTTTTGAGACAGACTCCCATTCTGTTGTCCTGGGTAGAGTGCCATGGCACATGATATAAAATGTCAAAGTCAGCCTCGGCACCTGTGGCTGAAGCGGCTAAAGCGCCAGCCACATACACCTGAGCTGGCAGGTTTGAATCCAGCCCGGGCCCGCCAAACAACAATGACAGCTGCAACCAAAAAATAGCCGGGCGTTGTAGAAGGCGCCTGTAGTCATAGCTACCTGGAAGGTGGAGGCAGGAGAATTGTTTGAGCTCAGGAGTTAGAGGTTGCTGTGAGCTGTGATGCCACAGCACTCTACCCAGGGCGACAGCTTGAGGCTCTGTGTTTAAAAAAAAAAAAAAAAAAGTTAAACTTGAAAAAGGATATCAGAGAGTAAAGTCAATCTCCTTCCTTCAGACACCTAGTTCCCCTTCTACTTGGCAGACATGGTAAAATTGTTTTTATGTATCAAGATGTACAACTGGGCTGGGCGAGGTGGCTCATACTGTAATTCTATTACTCTGGGAGGCCAAAGTGGGTAGATGCTTTGAGGTGGCAAGTTTGAGACCAGCCTGAGCAAGATTGAGAACCTGTCTCTTCTAAAAATAGAAAAACTGAGGCAATAGGATCACTTGAGCCAGAGTTGGAGATTGCTGTGAACGATGATGCCACAGTGCTCTGCCCAGGACAACAGCTTGAGACTTTGCCTCAAAAAAAAAAAAAAAAAAAAAAAACAAGAACCAAAATAAAAAACCTGGGCGGCACCTATGGCTCAAAAGAGTGGGGCACTGGCCCCATATACCGGAGGTGGTGGGTTTGAACCCGGCCCTGGCCAAAAAAGTGTAATTGTATTTTTATTGCTATTTTTCACATAAATAAGTGTTTTATTAAAAAAAAAAGTTATTCTGAAGATTAATGAGTCTACGGTGGCTAAAAGACATGTAGGCTCTGCCTCTTACGTAAAAGAGGTTGATTCTTTTTCTTCCCTCATTTGCTCCTTCCTCTGTACTCCTCCAGGACAACCTCAGATTACACTATGAACCTCATGCTGCCCAGCATTATTTGTATTTATGATTATCACTATACTGAAAGTGTTACTAGGAGAGGACTATTACTTGATTCTTTGGAGTCCACATTTTAGTGTCTAGTACAGCTTATGGTCATAGTTGGGGCTGAGCACGTTTGCTAAATGAACCAACAACTTCAAACAACAGTTCTCAAGGGAGACAGCTTTTCATAACACCATTAGCAAAGTCTATTGAAAGACCCAGGAGACTTCCTAAACATAATCTCACAGCTGTTCTGTCCAGAAAGGTAGGGGGAAAAAAATTAAAGGTTTTAAAGCAAGACAGATTTGCATTCCAATTCCAGTTCCATCTCTTATTACAAGGGTAACATTTGGGCAAGTGACATAAACTTCAGTTTCCTTAAACATAAAATGGGGATCATACTATATTCTATAGGGCTATAAAATTAGTACTGAAATTAAATAATATAAACCATGGCTGGCATGATGTTAATTTATGTCATAAGGCCTATATCCTACCCTGACCAAGTCTGACCTACGTAGGACAAACAGAAAAAAAATTTCTTTTATTTTTGATTGCTTAGAGTTGAATGCTGTGGCATTATAGCTCATAGCAACCTCAAATTCTTGGGTTTAAGTGATCCTCGTGCCTCAGCCTCCCATGTAGCTGGGATTACAGGCAGTTGCCACAATGCCTGGTTAAAAAATTTCTGATATGGGGTGGCACCTGTGGCTCAACGGAGTAGGGCGCCAGCCCCATATTCTGGAGGTGGCAGGTTCAAACCCAGCCCCAGCCAATAAATAAATAAATAAAAAATTTCTGATATGATAGCCAGGTGTTGTGGCGGGCACCTGTAATCCCAGCCACTCGGGAGGCTGAGGCAAGAGAATCACCTAAGCCCGAGAGCTGGAGGTTGCTGTAAGCTGTGATGCCATGGCACTCTACCGAGGGCAACAAAGTGAAACTGTCTCAAAAACAAGAAATTTCTGCTATGAGTAAAAGGGATTGGCTTTTGTCCTCTTCTTCTCATGTACTAGACCAGTGGTCCTCAAACTGCAGCCCATGGGCCACATGAGGCAGTGTGATTGTATTTGTTCCTGTTTTGTTTTTTTACTTCAAAATAAGATATGTGCAGTGTGCATAGGAATTTGTTCATAGTTTTTTTTTTAAACTATAGTCCGGCCCTCCAACGGTCTGAGGAACAGTAAACTGGCCCCCTGTTTAAAAAGTTGAAGGATGCCTGCACTAGACTTTGACTGAATGTCAGCTCTATGCTAGGCACTGTAGAGAATACCATCCTCAGAAAGTTTATAAAGTGCTTCCACTTAGTGTCTGTCAGTTCTTGCCCTCCTGCCTCTGCTTTAGCTCTGCCAGGGATACCCACTAGAGGTGCTGAGAGATGAAGAGCTCCCATCACCCCTGGGGCAGATGTGAACTGTAGCTACGATGACAAAGGCAGTCAGTAAGAAAGATATCCAAGTCCTAGTAGATGATATGGTAAAGAATAAGTGTTGCAAATACCTCTGACTAGCTCCTTAAGGTTCAACAGTGGATATCTAAGCTTTGGTATTATTACCTAGGCCCATTCTGCTCCTCTAAATAAACATTTTTTTTTTTTTTTTTAAGGAAAAACACTGAAAGCAAATTTAAGTATTCTTCATTTATTAGCTATTGGCCTAGAGAGAAATAACCATTAAGCAAGAAAAGGAATCAAAAGCAGTTAAGGTGGAACGACAAGGTTTGTGTGATAGCAACCTAAGTGGTTCAGTCCTAGGCAGAAAGACATTGCAACAATCAACAATAAAAAAAAGAGGGTCAGGTGCTATGGCTCAAGCCTGCAATTGTTAGCACTCTAGGAAGCCAAAGCAGGTGGATTGCCTGAGCTAAGGAACAAAAGCGAGACACATCTCTACTAAATAGAAAAACTAGCTAGGCATTGTGGCACTGTAGTCGCAGATACTAAGGAGGCTGAGGCAAGAGGATGGCTTAAGCCCAAGAGT
The DNA here is from genome assembly GCA_963574355.1 of Loris lydekkerianus. Taxonomy (NCBI): domain Eukaryota; kingdom Metazoa; phylum Chordata; class Mammalia; order Primates; family Lorisidae; genus Loris; species Loris lydekkerianus. Next base: position 21,860 of record CAUYPK010011321.1, on the reverse strand, counting down.
TTGAGGTTGCTGTGAGCTAGAGAGCCAGAGCACTCTGCCCAGGGCAGAGTGAGACTGCCTCAAAAAAAGAAAAATCAAATCTGATTAGTTTTAAATTTGCATTCTCCCATTCCCCTTGTATCTTTTAATTCTTTATTATGACTTTATTATAGAGAGTCAGCAGGTCTTCCTAATTTTTTTTTTTATAAATTTTTTTTTTATTGTTAAATCATAGCTGTGTATATTAGTGCAATCGCCTGTAAGGTCTTCCTAATTTTTACATTTTCAGTCCATTCAGCCTATTAGAAAGAAGTAGAGTCCTGGGAGAAGAAGACCTAGGAAGCAAGAATCCTCCCATTTTGGAAGTCAGAAGAACATAGAGAAGAAACTGTTTCATATTGATGACAACTTTTATTTAATGACAAACAATAATTTATGTATTTATGGAGCAAACATCCTTTCTCTGTTATATACTCTATATCAAGAGCCACAACTAAAACTGCTGATGGTTAGGACTCTAATCAAATAAGGGACAAGCCACAAAGCAAAAAAGTCAAAGGTTCTAAACATAGAGATGAAAATGCCTTAACATATTGTAGGCCTCGGACAAGGAAAACTTCCCAAAACAATGCAAATACATGTAATACATGTAAATTGCTTAGTATAGTACCTGGCATGATACTCAAGTTAAGGCAGTCACTATTGTTATGGACGACCTCTTTGCCACCAGCCCCTTCGTTTTTTTTTTTTTTTTTTTTTTAATCGCCCTCGGTAGAGTGCTGTGACATCACAGTTCACAGCAACCTTCAGCTCTTGGGCTTAGGTGATTCTCTTGCCTCAGCCTTCTGAGTAGCTGGTACTACTGGCACCCGCCACAATGTCCAGCTTTTTTTTTTTTTTTTTTAATTGCTGCTTGGCCGGGGCCAGGTTCGAACCTGCCACCCTGGGTATGTGGGGCTGGTGCCCTACTCACTGAGCCACAGGTGCCACCCACCAGCTCCTTTGCTGTTAGATGATTTATAAACTCCTCCAAAAGAATTTGCCTCTTTGGGTAATTGTTCAGTTTGAGGAGAGAAGCCAACTTAATAAATAGCTCCTGTGGGACAAGGTTCTTTTTATCTTTCTTTGTTGTTCTAGCTTAGCATAGTGCCTGACACAAGGGTGGTCTCAACATATGCTTGTTAGTTTTGTTACCCAAGATGATCCATCCTGGAAACCTAAGACTTCAAAAAGCATTCCAGCCCCAGTTTACTTTCTATGGGACCCATTTTTAGCAAGGATTTGATAAATAAGAGGATTTGATTAATCCAACATCATATTATAAAACATGATAAGCAAACCAACTTTTGTCAGACATTCTGACAAGTTGACTTAAAAAAAAGGTGATTCCAACTTAGTTTTATAATCCCAAAATACTACCTCCTCAATAAATATTTTCCATACAGTTGACTTCTGTGTTTTTCCAGTCTCATAACCTAGTCATCAACCCTCAAGAAAACCAAAATAATAAAGCCTAGAATTTATAATACAAATAATATTGGGTTTAATCACAGGTTTCACTTTTATTGTGCCATTTTTAAACTCATTATAAAATTATGTCTGTGTAGGACCTTACTGGCCATGTCAAGAAACATATAGTATAATGAAACACTTTGGGGTCAAGGAGACCTGAGGTCCTAGTCTTACTCCCAGTTTTGCTACTGATGAGACATGTTAGTCAAGTTGTTATACCTCACTGATCAGCCCTTTCTTAACATACGAAATGATGATTCACTCAAATATTTGCTGAATGCTGATTACATGCTGGGCATTATTGCTGAATGCTAAAAATACAAAGAGGAATAAGAAGGTTTTGATATTTTACTGCAGTGGAAAAAAGATCATATGCAACTAAAATGCAGTGTGCTAAATACCATAATTGAAGGATACACATGGTTCTACAGAAGTGTGAAGGTGAGACCTGTTATTCTTTCGTGGGTAGGTAGACATACTAGGGAACTAAGAAACAAGAAAGAACATGCCAGGGATTTATTAATTTTATGCACAAAACAAAGTAAAGGGATGTGGGGGGGAATAAATGTCAGAATGCATTTGCTAAGTGGGATCTTTGAACACAAAACTGCCTCAAGTCTATTCAAATATCATCTACATTGCAGCATGTAATAAAAATTATGTTTCCCACACAGAACACATGTAACAAAGGGAAGACCATATACTGCACACTGCAATATTTTGGGTATTTGAGTTAAACTACTATTGCTACAAATGCTCAGTCTATCTCATCATCTTTTTGAAATCAAAGTCTATAAACTATTCACTTTCATTGTGAAGTAGTTTTTGATCCAGATACAGCTTGAAAAACCCAAGGTATAAAATGTCTTTTCAATTACAAAAAAATGGCGCAAGTATTTTTTGTACAATGTTGTCTTAGTCCATTTTGCACTGTATAAAGGAATGAGACTGAATAATATGTAAAGAAAAGAGGATTATTTGGCTCATGGTTCTGCAGGTTGTGCAGCATCAGCATCCACTTGAGAGCCTCAGAAACCCTCTACTCAAGGTTGAAGGCAAAAGGATGCTAGCATGTCACATGGCCAGAGAAGGAGCAACAGAGGGAGGAGGAGGTGCCAGGCTCCTTTAAACAACCAGCTGTCCCACTAAATTAATAAAGGAAGAGCTCCCTCATTATCTTGGGGAGGGCACCAAGCCTACCAGGCCTCATCACCAACATTAAGAACTGAATTTCAACATTAGATTTGGAGGGGACAAACATCCAAACCATATCAAGTGTTTAAAATGAAAACAGCATTTAGGGCAGTGCCTGTGGCTCAAAGGAGTAAGGCACAGGCCCCATATGCTGGAGGTGGTGGGTTCAAAGCCAGCCCTGGTCAAAAAAAAAGCAAAAAAGAAAACAGCATTTAAAAGTGTTGCAAATACTGGCAAAATTACAAAGACAGATACATAAACAGACCAGCAATTCCTAACGCGCTAACAATATCTAGAAGTATAGTTCCCAATATGCCCACAGAGGCAAAACCTTGAGATTTATCAGTTACAAATGTATTTCAGATCCAATTCTAGAATCAAGTACTAATCTGAATTCAGCTAGAGAGAAGTAGAGAAAAGGTCTCAGAACTGGACCATCTTAAAACTTGTCATGCTTACAAAGTCAGTGGTATATTATCCTTCCACTTCCCTCACCGACTTGGTGATTAGTGTGTCACACAAAGTGCTCCTCAGATTCTCTGTAGGGGTCTCGCAACTCTGAAATTCCGCCATGTTGTCTTAGCTCCTCACCAAGGAAACTACCTTACATTTCATTCAGAAGCCACATACACAGGCTTTCACAGACTTCTGTTCCTTGCCACATGTGCTTATACCCTCCTATTCCTTGTATCACCACACTGCCAAATCTTTTTCAGTCCCTTGGAGATAGTAACTCTGTGTATTGCAGTCCAGACTCATCTGTTTTCCATAGTATGACCAAAGGACATCTATTTAAACTCACATTTAAAAGTTCACAGATATAGTAAGGGAAAATATGAAGGAAATGTTAATAGCACATGTGTGAATAGAACCAGATAGGCAGGGAAACAGTTTCCCCCTAATAACTGTGCTCTCTGGAGCAAAAGTAGTTTATTCCTGTCTTAGATTATAGTAAGATGAAGTTGCTCCTTTGAGAGCTAAGTATAGGCTCGGCGACATACATATAGACTGGCCACATACACCACAACTGGCAGGTTTGAATCCAGCCTGGGCCTGCCAAAGAGCAATGACAACTACAACCAAAAAATGGCTGGGCACTGTGGCGGATGCCTGTACTCTCAGGTACTTGGGAGGCTGAGGCAAGAGAATCGCTTAAGCCCAGGAGTTGGAGGTTGCTGTGAGCTGAAATGCCATGGCTCTCTACCCAGAGCGAGAGCTTAAGGATCTGTCTAAAAAAAAGGGAGAGAGCTAAGTATATACATCCCAGATGTGAACCCAAACAGAAAAATGAAGATTCCCTAAGCAAAACATCTGCCTATTTTGGCATTAACCAGACAGTCCATTAATGACAAATAACAGTAATACTTCTAATAAACAGAGCTAACAATGATACAATATTTTTTGTGTACTAGATATTATTCTAAGCATTTTATGTATTAACTCATTCAGTCTTCACCACAAACACTATGAGCTTGCTTCTATCACTAGCCTCACATTAAGGATAAAGACAGATACAGAAAAAGTTGCCTAGTTAGTAAACAGTACGATTTGAATACAGACCATCCAGCTCTTGCTACAACTTTTTCATCTTTTAAGTAAAAGACTTTGTTCAGAAAAGTGTTCAGTTTTAGGTCAACCATAAGTAACTCTATTTAAAACTGTCATCCTATAGACAGTAGGCCATGCATTGATTTTGTGAAGACTTTGTTTGCTTATCTGTGATGTAGGATATCATAAAAAGTATGCACAGACTTTTTTTTTTTTCTCATCAGATTTCATTAGTGTTGGTGTATTTCATGTGTGCCCCAACACAGCTCTTATTCTTCTAGTATGTGGCAGAGGAAAAAGAAAGGTTGGACATCCCTGGTTTAAGAGATGGGAATACATCCTTTCTTTACTATGGGATAAGATAAGAACTTCCATATAAGTCAGGAAGACCACAAGTTCTAATCAAGGCTCAGGACTGGGGAGAGATGAAGGGAGGAGGTATGACTATAGACTGGCTGGCTTTAACAACAGATATTTATTTCTCATAGTTCCAGAAGATGGGAAGTCTAAGATCAAGGAGCTGGCAGATTTGATGTCTGAGAAAGCCCTCTTTCTGGTTTATAGATGGCTGTCTTCTTGCTGTGTCCTCACATGGCAGAGAGAGAGAGTGTGTGTGTGAGAGGAAGCAAGCTCTTCTGTGTCTCTACTGGGGATTAGGATTTCAACATATGAATTTTGGGGAACATAAACTTTCAGTCTACAGCCGGGAGTATGTGGAACTGGCATATTGACCAGGTAAATTTAACTCTCTTTATTTTGAAGAGCATGTACAATAGAAAAGCCCAATAAACTCTGGAGACAAGGGGACCCAGCTGTACCTCCTGGCTCTATTACTTGTATGTTTTACAATTCTGAACTAGTTTCTTTTTTTTTCCTGTCTTCCTCCAATATCTTCTTATTTTGCCTATGCAAGAGAGTAATAATTATAAATTCACGTTCAGTCTAAAAGCACTCTTTCAATAAGGCATTTTTTTCTTTTCCTGCTTAATAGAACATAAAATAATGGTGTATGACACTGAAGTAGAGGAGACCTTCTGAAAACTAGGATGATAATGACTCCCTTAATGGCTGCAGAATAAAAAGTAAATGAAGCATGACATTCACAGGCCCTCTGCAACCTGGTCTAAACCCACATATTTCATTCTTGCCTCCCACCTTAAGTATACTACATTATGTGAAATTAGACAATTCAACCTCTTAGGCTGTTGGAACTTCAAATTATTTGAGCCTTGAGGGGTATGTGGCTATGTGGCCTGACTCACATAGCCTGCAGTTGCAACTTCAACCTTTTTTTCCTTATAAATAATTAAAACCAAATGGCACAAGAGAGACGATTCCCTCAGATCACTATCCCTCCTCATGGAGTAATAAAATAATTTTCCTTGAGGGTGGCGCCTGTGGCTCAGTGAGTAGGGCGCCGGCCCCATATGCCGAGGGTGGCAGGTTCAAATCCAGCACCAGCCAAACTGCAACAAAAAAATAGCCGGGCATTGTGGCGGGTGCCTGTAGTCCCAGCTACTTGGGAGGCTGAGGCAAGAGAATCGCTTAAGCCCAGGAGCTGGAGGTTGCTGTGAGCTGTGTGATGCCACGGTACTCTACCAAAGGGCCATAAAGTGAGACTCTGTCTCTATATATAAAATAATAATAATAATAATAATTTTCCTTGGAATGTACCAATCTGTGAGCAATCATATTGCTGTAATGTATGCACTGGTCTCCTATGGAAAATATTGTAATCCTGCTAAAATTTCTGTCTCTCCCCATATGTGAAACATTTAACTTTTCTACTTCAAAATGCTAGCCCCATTTTGTTTGCAATTATTGTTACCTAGGTGGTCATCTGCAAGTTCTATACTTAATTATATTTTCTGAATCTCATTATTTAAGGTCGATAATACAAGATTATATATGTGGTTCCTTGAAGATCACCTGCTCTTTTTCACTTCTGTGCCTTTAAATTGTTTCTCCCTCACTGCCCCAAATACCTAATCTCTTATCCATTTAAGCACCTTCATTTACTAGGAGGTGACCTTGAATAGTTTCTGCAATCTCTCAGTTCCTTAGTTGTCCTATCTACAAACTAGGAATGTAACTTTACCTTTGATCTGAGAATTTAATGAGCTAATACATGTAAACCACTTAAGGTAGACCAACCGACTGTGGTCTAGCAGTATTATCTTTGTCTTGGGGAGAAATCTCAAAAAAAATAGTGAACTGAGCCAAGTGTAATGGCTCATGCCTGTAATCCTAGCACTTTGGGAGGCTGAAGTGGGAGGATCACCTGAGGCCAGGAGTTTGAGACCAGCCTGGGCACATAGTGAGACCTTGTCTTTAAAAAAAAAAAAAAAAAAGTTTTAAAAATTAACCAGGTATGGTGGTGGATGCCTGTAGTCTCAGCTACTTGGAAGCCTGAGACAGAAGCTATGATGATAACACTTCTTCACTCTAGTTCAGGTGACAGAACAAGACCCTGTCAACAAAAAAAGAAAAAAAAAGAAGAGGAAAAAAGAGAAGTAGTGGATTGGCCAAGGACACATAGCTTATTTAACAACAAAGACAGAACAAGAACCTAGACTTCCTTACACTCAGTACAGGGCTATCTTTCAGGTTTAAGAAATGACTCCTCCTGTCCTACCTCCAAATACTGAAAGATTGGTAAGCAAGGCTTTTCTTTCATTTTTCTAGAAACTTATTTTCTCTCTTTCTTCCCTTCCCTGTATCAGATGCCCTAAACATGACACTAAAAGGTAAAAACATGTGTAAAAAGGGTTTCATGTTTGAACACCTTTGGCCATGAGTTAAAACAAGTTAAAATAAGTTTATAATTTCAGAGCTTTTGATGGAGTTAGTATATATTAAAGTCATCAAGAAAAAGAAACATAACATGGAATGGTTCCCCATTTAATCATGGCAGTAGAGGTTATTGTACTACACATGTGCAGTCAGACCACTAAATCTACACATACAACTTCATAGCTCCCTGCTTCCTGAAGAACAAGGGCTCTCACTCCTTAACAGACAACAATTTTTATAACCTGGCCTCATCTATCTTGCTAATCCTACCACTCCTCCCACAACGTCTGCTCCATTCTGATCATTCAAGTATGTCAGGGGGTCAGCTTTACAAGGTGTTCTCTCTGACCTTTCTTCTCTCTCCTTCTAGTCCAACTTCTACTGTCTTTCCAGACCTGGTACTTAACCTCTCTATAGCCTTCTCTGATCATTCCCATTCATTGTACCTTCCTATGCTGTCAGGGCACTTAGTTTATATCCAAATTGCAGCACTTGTCTCAGTGGCTCTCAGTTCCCTACTAACTGACTGATTTCCTTCTAGAGTAGGCTCCCGAAGGCCAAGTCCTAAAGTAAAGAAAAAGAATGTGTTGGGTGGAGCCTGTGGCTCAAGGAGTAGGGTGCTGGCCCCACATACTGGGGGTGGTGGGTTTGAGCCTGGCCCTGGCCAAAACTACAAAAAAGAAAGAAAGAAAGAAAGAAAGAAAGAAAGGAAAGAAAGGAAAAAGAAAGGAAAGAAAGGAAAAAAAAGAAAGAGGATGTGTTGAACACCTTAATTATTATTTACAACTCCAGTGAGAGGCATCCTATAAGTATTCAGTAGAAGTCTTTCCTTGGCCCACTTCTGCTGTAACCATAGTATCCTAAAACAAAGCTTTCCTGGATTCTCAATAGACCTGAGTTATGCCTTTTCCCCTAATGCAATTAATGATAGGGGTACTTACATTTTAATGTTTAATGGACCTTCCAAAAACATATAAATCTCTATGTGCTGCATAGTCCCCTACACAAAGTTAAGTCACCATGCATGGAAAAAGACTCATTCCTTCCTTTTCAAAGTCAATTGTAATCATGAGCCCCTTTAGACTTACCATAAAAAAAGTCTATTTTTCTAAAAGTCAAGCATTATAAAATACTCTTCCTTCAATTAAAAAAAAAAAAGTCCCGCCAGGAAGCCTATGTTAACCAGTGAGATGAAAATGTGTCAAATGATCTACGAACCAAGTGTATGGTGCCCCATGATCACATTAATGTACACAGCTATGATTTACAATTAAAAAAAAAAAAAAAAAAGTCCCTGATGATTTGGGAGCAGAAAAATGTATTTTATTTATCACTAATAATAAGGAATCCATATACGAGCAACAGTATGAGACCAAAACTAATGTTTTTGAGCCATGATTCTTTTACTTATAGTGAAAGTTTCTGACCTCTCAGAGCCTCTAGACTAGCGGTTCTCAACCTGTGGGTCGCGACCCCTTTGGACTGTATTAAAGGCATGCAGCATTAAAAGGTTGAGAACCACTGCTCTAGACTAATGTTTCCCAGAAAATACATTTAGTATACCCTTGGTATGACTTTAGAAATAGCGTTCCAGAAAAGGCAGTAAGTCATGCCTGGCAAGTAGGGAATATTAGCCTTCTGATGAAAAGCGGTCATAAGATAAAGTGGTCAAAGATTAATTCGAACATTGAAGCATAAGAAATAGTATGGCTAGAAAAAAAATCTTTTTTTTTTTTTTTTAACTTTTCTTTTGCTCACACCACAGCACTCTTGGGCTCCAACTACTCATCCGACATGGTTCCCATGTGAGCCGTTGTGATGCTGTATTCTCTAGATGTACTGCCACTGGTCAAGGTTTTAAGATATACACTTTCTGAAGTATGCATTCCTAAAGTCTGGGATATAATATTCTCTCTCTTCACTGCTAACAAACTAAATTGGCCATCACATTCCTAAGTTCTCATCAAGTTCATTTTACCAAGATTGCTCCCACTGGGTCAGAATTAAGTCCACAGTAACACTGGTCTCTCAGTAGATTGAGAAAGCAAAGTTGTTAACATGGCTAGAAATAGAATGTGTTGGCTGGGTGCAGCACTCTGGGAGGATGAGGAGGGAAGAAAAGAAAAAGAATGTGTTGAACACCTTAATTATTACATAACCAAGTTCAAAAAAATAAGTAACAGAATCTTCATAGTTGACCAGCTCCCTACAGTGACCACTTCCTTAAATTGACCTAATTTTCTTTCTTTTTTTTTTGTAGTAGAGACAGAATCTTACTTTTTCACCCACGGTAGAATGCCGTGGTGTCACACAGCTCATAGCAACCTCCAGCTCTTGGGCTTAGGTGATTCTCTTGCCTCAGCCTCCCGAGCAGCTGGGACTACAGGCGCCCGCGACAACGCCCAGCTATTGTTTGTTGCAGTTTGGCCGGGGCTGGGTTTCAACCCTCAGTATATGGGGCTGGCACCCTACCCACTGAGCCACAGGCACCGCCCTGACCTAATTTTCATAGACCAGACATACACCATGTGTACTTATTGGTATAAAAGGCCCAGTTCTTTATGTTGACCACCTCCGTATGTTGACCAGTTCCTTGGGTGGTCAACGTAAAGAGGCTCTATTGTAGTTGGAATTTGTCATCACTCTCATATACTGTCACTGTCAGGTTGTACAATGTTTGCAAAGAAAAATTCATAAAGAAAAGGTAGAGGGAATTAAAACAGAATGAGGAATTTACTCACAATCTGCCAACTACTCCATGTGGAAAGTGAGGGTCAGAGAGAGTAGATAATTTATCCAAGATCATATTTCTATTAAATAGTAGATCTGGGATTCAAATTTAGATCTGTCCAACTCAAACAAATTTTCATTTTTTTTAAACTAAATCATAGCTGTGTACATTAATGCAATCATGGGGAACAAATTTTCATTTTATACAGAGGCCAGCAAGGCATTAGAGGAAGATTGCTTGGGGCAAAAAAACAGGTTCTTTCACTTTCCAGTGGAGAAACCCCTGCAATTTTCTAAATTCCCTGCTCCATAGTTTCTTCTCCACATGCTATCACTTAGGGCTGCTTGCTACAAAGACTAAATAAGATAATACACTGTACTGAGTACAGTACCTCACATGGAATAAGTGCTCAATATACAGTATTGTCGACCTCACACTGTTTATAGATGGAAGCTCACAAAATAGTCTCACAACGTAATTTATCTTTACCCAAATGCTCTCTAAGAAGACAGCAATGGTCTGCCCTCAGAGTTATGAATATTCTTAGAGAACATAACCTCAAAATTGGTAAAGCAATGATCCTACTCCCACCACTAGTCCTGCTTACTTTTGTTAAAGAAAGACAGAAAAAAAGTTAACACTTGGCTTGCCTTAAACCATACTTCTTTGTGTAGAAACAGAAGGATAAGAAACTCTATCTAACAGAGAAATGAACTAGAGATGTCTTGGTCAGAAAACTGTTACTCCTCTTGAAATTAACTTGAAAAGAATGCCAATAAAATTCAAACTAATATTTAATGGGTGATGGTTAGGCATATGCCTTACAGAGGCACAAGTAGGAGCACAGGACCCAGTGTTTGCTCTGCAGGTCCTGATAGAGCAGGAGAAAGGTGTGCATACTCCTAGCTCCCTGGCAGAATGTGTTAGGAACCAAGATAGAGTTCTAATTAATATGCCGCTTTGGGATGAGAACAGAGAAAGTGATACTGTATATACTCGAGTATAAGCCGAGTTTTTTCCGGCACAATATTTGTGCCGAGTTCGGGTTTTTCGGCACAAATTTTGTGCCGGAAAAACTCGGCTTATACTCGAGTATATACGGTACTTTAATTAGAGGAAAACATCTGAGCCTGACATAAACAGCAAGGCCATGTTCTTCCCCACCTTTTCTTTTACGGGCTGACAAAAGATGAATAAATCATCTATTGTCTTAACTCTTTGACTTTATCAAAAATTAAGAGGTAAACAACTTGGCAAGTCCCAAAGAATACAACCAAAACTGAGTATACATTCTTCTTAGCGTCCCATGTGATATTTTCTGTGCCAATCTCAAACCATTTAAAAAATTGGTCCTTATGTACAAAAATAGTACATAAACATATTCTTCATATAAAAAACAGAAACAGCTTGGCAGTGCCTCAAACAGTTAAACACAGAGTTACCATATGACCCAGCAATTCCAGTCCTAGGCATATACCCAAGAGAACCGAAAACGTATCTGTGCAAAAACTTGTACATGAATGTTCATAGCAACATTATTCATAATAGCCAGAAAGGAAAACTACTCAATGTCTATCAACTGATGAATGATTAAATAAAATGTGATATATTCATACAATGGGATATTATTCAGTCATAAAAAGGAATGAAGTTCTGATACATGCTACAATATGAATGAACCTTGAAAACATTATGCTACATTAAAGAAGTCAGACATAAAGAAGCCATATTTTGTGTGATTCCATTTACATGAAGTGTCCAGGTAAAGCTATAGTGGCAAAAAAAGAAGTGGTTGCCAAGAGGTAGGGGGAGAGGGAGCAGTGGCTCACACCTGTAATCCTAGCACTTGGGAGGCTAAGGTGGTGGACTGTTTGAACTAGCTTAAGCTTACTTGAGCTCAGGAGTTCAAGATTAGCCTGAGCAAGAACAAGACCCCATTTCTATAAATAACTATATATTGTAGGGCTGGCTGCCTGTAGACTCACATTAAAAAAAAACCAAAAAGAGTGGGGGGAGTAGAGAATGGGAGTGACTGGTTAATGGATGTAGGGAGTGAGAAAGTTCCCAAATGAGACAGTGGTGATGGTTGCACAACTTTGTGAACATACTGATAATACTAAATATACACACTTTAAAATGATGACTTATGCCACCACCCATAAAAGCGAGTCACCAGAAATGAAGACTTTTATGGTTCTCCACCCCTGTGTGGGAGCACCATAACATTGTTTGTCCAGTACTTTTTGTAGAGTCTTCCCCCCCTCCTCCCCCCAGAGACAGAGTCTTACTCTGTTGCTCTGGGTCTGGAACTCCTGAGCTCAAGCAATCCACTCACCTCAGCTTCCCAAGGTGCTAGGATTACGGGAATGAGCTACTACACCTGGCATTTTGCAGAGATTTTAATCAAGAGGTATACAAAGTCACATGAAGAACTTTTCAACAACATATATCCCTCAGCCTCATTCTTCAGAGGTTCTAGTTCATTTAGACAGGAGCAGGCTGGCATTTACTTATGTCTTAAAAGTTCACCAGGTTACTCAGAGACACTTAGTATTAGGAACCTTTACAAATAATGGGATGGGAAACTGGGTTTCGCATGGTTTCAATGCTGATCATCCAAACATTCATTTAACAATCATGTTAAACTTGTAATATCTGCCAATCAGAAGACTTAGGTAGCAAGTCCAAATTTTACTGACAAGAAAACAGGCTCCAGGATTTACTCCTTAAAGACAGCAACAAGGATAGTGCCCTTATATCTTCTTGGTATAAACTTTCCAATCTCCCTTATGGTGCTGGAGTTGTGAAAATGTGGTTTGGCAGAAAAAAGTTAGTCTATAATCACATTTGCTATAGCTTAAGTCATTTTATTCTGGGCCTGAATATAATGAAGAACAACTGTTAAAATATTTTTGAGGGCAGCGCCTGTGGCTCAAGGTGTAGGGCTCCAGCCCCATATGCTGGAGGTGGAGGGTTCAACCCCGGCCCCAGCAAAAATAATGAAAAAAAAAAAAATTTTTTTTTTAAAAATGCTTTCTGATTTGTGTCCTCTTATTTACAAGGTAGTTTCTCCTCATATAATCCATACATAATTTGCCTTTGTACTCACAGCTGGGCCTATGTTGGAAAGGAGGCTTGGCCACACAGGAAGGGGAAGTAAAAGAGAAGCCTGCCCCTTCTGGTCGTATGGAGATGGAAAGGGGTAGAACAAAGTCAGAATCCTTATTCACCACCACCCCACACCACACAAACACACTCTCTCTCCTTCTCACCAAATCAAATTCTAGTCAGGGAGCAATGGAGCTTCAGAGATATTGAGACCCCATTTTCCCAGACATAATATGGGAGTGGGCTGCAGTAGCTCTTTGCCAATAGATGGTATGGGAGCAAGTGCTTAGATGCAGAAATAGGAAGAGGCCAAAAAGATGAGCTTAGGGCAGCACTATTCACTCTCTGCAACCTGAGCATGGCATACGGGACATCTAGAAATTGCTAAGAGACTGGTAGACCAGCAGAGGTCTGTGGTTGGAGTTAAGAACACTCAATGCATAGAGACTCTAACACAAATGTCTGGCACCCCAACCTCGATAGTGAGTTCCTATACATCAGTGCCCCAAATAGACAGAATTAGTCACAACTCAACAGATGACTCCTGGATGTGTTCAAAATTAGATATTGAAATAAAGGATGCCACATAGATATCCACTCTAACTCACACAAAGACACTAAGCAGTCAATGATATTTATTGAACATGAATGGTTTGCCAGACACTGTTCTAGCCAATGAAGGTGTAGAGATAAATAATATAGATGAAATCCCTGCCTTGATCAAATAAGTTTTTGGGGTGAAAAAAAGGAAGCAGGAAGCACTCTGAAAGACAAAGTATTTACTCCATGTCCTCTGATTAGGAAACTGAATGTTGAAAAAATTCAAAAGAGATTGTTTATCCTGAAAAGTATATATTATGTGGCAGTTAAAAACAAAAATTCTTTGACACTCCTACTGACTTTGGAAGTCTGTTCCTTGAGTAGTTTTGTGACTTCTTCAACCAATAAAGTATGGCAAAAACAAACAAACAAACAAAAAAAAAAAACAAAAACAACACTATGTGACTTTTAAGGGAAGGTCAGTTAAAAAGGCTATCAAGTTTCCATTTGGGCCACTAAGATACTCATTCTTGGAGCCCTTGGGCCACCGTGTAAAAAGTCTGATTACAGACTGCCATGTTGTGAGGAAGCCCAGGCTGCATGGAGAAGCCACCTGAAGGTGTTCTGATCAACAGCCCCAGCTAAGCGGAGCCTTCGACTCATCCCAACCCTGATTCTCTCTACTGCTGGAGAATTCCTGCTCAAGTTACTCCAATTCCCTTTTTACAGTATCTAAAACTACTCTTAATATAATTAGGAAGCATCTAACATTTGAATAAGCAATTAATGTAAAAATATTCATCAATAATACATGAAAATGTATTCAAACTCAGCAGCAATAAAAGAAATACAAATCAAAAGAAGGAACTATTTTTTCACTTGTCAAATTGTCAATTTTTTTTTTTTTTTTTTGTGAGACAGAGTCTTACTCTGTTGCCCCAGGCTAGAGAGCCATCACATCAGCCTAGCTCACAGTAACTTCAAACTTCTAGGTTCAAGTAATCCTGCCTCAGCGTCCTGAGTAGCTGGGACTACAGGTGCCCACCACAAAACTTGGCTAATTTTTTTCTATTTTTATCAGAGATGGAGTCTCACTCTTACTCAGGCTGGTCTCAAACTCCTGAGCATGAGTGATCCTTCTGCCTTGGCCTCCCAGACATGAGCCACTGCACCCAGCCTAAATTGCCAAGTATTTTTAAAAATTAAAATGTCCAGTCCAGAAGCCATGACTCATGCCTGAAATCCTTGCACTTTGGGAAGCTGAGACAGGAGGACTGCTTGAGGCCAGGAGTTTAAGATCACCCGGTGCAAGAGTGTTACCCTGTCTTTTTTTTTTTTTCAGTCTTAAGCTGTTACCCTGGGTAGAGTAACATGGTGTCATAGCTCACAGCAACCTCAAACTCTTGGGCTTAAGCGATTCTCTTGCCTCAGCCTTCCAAGTAGCTGGGACTACAGGTGCCTGCCACAATGCCCAGCTATTTTTTGGTTATAGTTGTCATTACTGTTTAGCAGGCCTGGGCTGGATTTGAACCCGCCAGCTCCGGTGCATGTGGCTGGCGCTCTAGCCACTTGAGCTACAGGTGCCGAGCCAAGACCCTATCTATATAAACAAAAAAAAAAAATTAGCTGGGTGTTGTGGTGTGCACCTATAAGTTACAGCTACCCAGGAGGCTAAGCCAGGAAAATTGCTCGAGCCCATCAGTTTGAAGTTATAATGAGCTATACAGATGACACTGTACTCTAGCCATAGGCAACAAAGCAGGACCCTGTTTCAGATAAACAAATACACATGCAAAAATTAAAATATCTGGTATCGAAAAAGAATTAGGGAAACCAGAACTATCCTTTCTGAGAGTCAATTTGGCATGATATATCAAAAGCCTTACAAATAAGTGCATTCTTTGAATTAGACATTCCATTTATAGAAATTCACCCTAAGGATAGAAGTCTTTGCTCTAAAAATCATCACAGCATTATTTAAAATAGTGGAAAATAGTAAAGTACTACATGTCTATGAATAGATAGATGAGTCAAATTTTCCACTGCAATAACTGTATCAGTTATTATTTACAGGGTGCTTACAGTGTGCCTGCCATTATCCTATTTAATACTACAGCAACCTACAAAGTAGTTAGTAAGAGAATGTTGAGTGGGGACCTTCCCAGTTGACTTACAGTTGGTAAACAGAACCCACAGCTGAAGACAGAGAGGAGGTGAATTCCCCACAAGATAAAGACAATAGTCAATAATTGGGGCTAGGCTAATTCAAGGTTGTATTAAGAAGTTATACAAGATCTTCTAACCTGACTAACACATGTGCCTGCACTGTCCCTCCCCCACCACAGTCCACAAAAGATGAGTAGAGGGCGGCGCCTGTGGCTCCAGGAGTTCAAATCCGGCCCTGGCCAAAAACTGCAACAACAAAAACAAACAAACAAACTACAACAACAACAAAAAGATGAGTAGAGAGAAGAAAGTAGAAATCTTGGATCCCTTGACCCAGTGGGAAGTGCTAGGGGTGGTATTTTTGGGGTGGTCTTCTTCCTTCCCCCACAGCAGGCTCTGAGATAATGTTACAGAGATAAAGAGCTCCAAAAAATAAAAATAAAAAAGTTTGGGGTAAGAACTTTAAAAAATTGTGTACTTTCTTATGAATATCTGATCAAGCAGTCAACACAAAAATCTGCCCTGCACCAATCTGAACAGAGGGGAAGTGGCACAAGAAGGGGCAGCACTACCATTACCCCATTGTTCAGCACAGATGCCAGTCCTCTGAGTCAGACAGGACCACGGAAACTGCTGGCTTTAAGCACTTTTGTGAGCTCCCCACCAAAGAAGGGTGCCCACTTTGAGCACGTGGACCCTAGCTGAGGGGGGCTGTTCCAGAGGAGAGTGAGAACGGTCTGAAAGAATCCACCAGGCTCTTCTTCAGGTCTGGAGAGCACACAGTGTGGAAGCCTACTCGCCAAAGAATTCAGGTAGTGCTGGTCAGATAACCATTAAATGCCATCAAGGGGGACCCAACAACAGCCAATTAGGACACACTTAACCCTTGTCCCTTTTTCTTTTGCCCGTCCCTATACATGAGAACAACTGGAGCCTGGAGGAGCCATGGAAGAAATGGAGAAAGACTCTATCTTCCCCCACCTCCCGACTCTCCATGTTGAGGGATGGAGAAGAGAAGCAGAACAAACACACCAAATCTCCCTTTCCCACTTCACATCCCCAGAGGCACAAGTCTGGTCAGTAACCAGAGTAAGGAAAGCTTTCAAGTACATAAATGGTGTACCTGCCATAACCCAGTGACTAGAAGGTTGTTGCCTCTGCCCATAATATGAAAGGATATGTCCCCTAGAGGGGAAGGGAGATTTTGACAAAATATAATTGGGAGTTCTGACTGTGGAAAAACAAAATCACCCATGTTTGTACCCCTCTAAGCTACAAATATTCAATTAACCAGTTAGAGATACCACTATCTCCATTTTATAGATCAGTAAATTAAAGCTCAGAAAGATTAAGAAATTTAGCCAAGCCCACAAAGCCTGTGGAAGATTTGGTTTGGATTTCAACCAAGAAAGCTAACCTCAGCTCAGGGCTTACACTGTTTTTTTGTTTTTTAGTGACAGAGTCTTAACTTTGTTGCCCAGGTTGGAGTGCAATGGATGTGATCAAACCTTAAACTCCTGACCTCAAGTGATCCACCCACTTTAGCCTCCCAAAGTGCTGGGACTACACGCAAGAGCCACTGTAGTTGGCTTTAGAGCTCAAGCTTTTTATTGTTACATAGAGATTTTTCAAAATAGGATCCAAAGACATATCCTTAGGGATCTGCAAATCTAGAATAAGTATTTTTTGCAATCATGAGTTCTTATCTCAAAGATGATCTTAAAACACATTAAGCATAGTCTTCATTGTCTGAGTCATTACCTTTCAGGTGAATGCCATACCTTGATTACCAGCATTTGCATTTAAAAATCTTACTGATACCACGCAATACGGTATATACTTGAGTATAAGCCGAGTTTTTTTCCCGGCACAAAATTTGTGCCGAAAAACCCGAACTCGGCACAAATTTTGTGCTGGAAAAAGCTTGGCTTATACTCGAGTATATAGGTAAGCTAACTTTCTTCTTCTTCCTTATTTTTTTTTTTTGTAGAGACAGAGTCTCACTTTATTGCCATCAGTAGAGTGCCATGGCGTCACATAGCTCATAGCAACCTCCAGCTCTTGGGCTTAGGCGATTCTCTTGCCTAAGCCTCCCGAGCAGCTGGGACTACAGGCACCTGCCACAATGCCCGGATATTTTTTGTTGCAGTTTGGCCAGGACCAGGTTTGAACTCGCCACTCCCGGTATATGCGGCCGGCACCCTACCCACTGAGCCACAGGTGCTGCCCAGTTAACTTTCATGCAGTAGTAATTAACGAGAAAAAAAAGAGGTGACATTATAAATAATGTAGTCATACCAATTAAAAGCCACATGGCTTGCCACACAAACCGAAGTTTCACTATAGTGGAAACACAGAAGTGTAGTGGATGAAGAATGTGACACAGGATGGGCACCAAAGGAATAAGTACCATACTTAGATTTTAAGCACCAATTTAGTCAGAAGAATACCTATTGTTATTAATATGAATTATATTAGTTCTGAAGTTTTGTATTTAATTTGTAAATCTGGTCTATAATTATAGAAGAGCTATAAGCACATGTTTATACGTTATTGTTTTTATTCAGACAAATTTAGTAAAATAAATAACTTAATTCAACAGCAAGAACCTGTAAAAATGTTTGTTTTAAGTGTCCTTATATTAAATACACTTGAGAAGCTGTGTTATGTCATTCTGTTTAAGTGGCCATTAAAAACCATATCATAAAACATTATTTTGTGACAGATGGAAATATTTTCAATATATTAAAGTATACAAAAGGTGGTAAAGTCTCACTTTCTTTTTGTAAAATACACAAAATACATATACATGTAGAAAAAAGAGACTAGGGCTAGGCACCGTGGCTCACACCTATAATCCCAGCACTTTGGGAAGCCAAGGTAGGAGGATTGCTTGAGGCAAGGAGTTTAAGATCAGCCTAGGCAACTTAGTGAGACCCTGTTTTTACAAAAAAACAAAAAAAATCAGGTCAGCATGCCAGCTCACAGCTATAGTCTTAGCTAGTTGGAAGGTTATGCACAACGATGGCTTGAGCCCAGGTGTTTGAGGCTATGATCACACCACTGCATTACAACCTGAGTGACAGAGTAAGACACTGGCTCTCTTAAGAAAAAAAAAAAAAAAAAAAAGCGTGCGGCGCCTGTGGCTCAAAGGGGTGGGGTGCTGGCCCCATACGCCAGAGGTGGTGGGTTCAAACCCAGCCCTGGCCAAAAACTGCAAAAAAAAAAAAAAAAGGGAAATACACTAGGATATACACTAACTTTTTTTTTTTTTGAGACAGAGTCTCAAGCTGTTGCCCTGGGTAGAGTGCCCTGGCATCACAGCTCACAGCAACCTCCAACTTCTGGGCTCAAGCAATTCTCCTGCCTTGGCCTCCCAAGTAGCTGGGACTACAGGCACCTGCCACAACACACGGCTATTTTTGTTGTTGTTGTTGTTATTGCAGCCGTCATTGTTGTTTGGCAGGCCCAGGCTGGATGCCAACCCGCCAGCTCAGGTGTATGTGGCTGGCTCCTTAGCAGCTCGAGCCACAGGCGCAGAGCTTACACTAACATTTTAATGTTTATGCCTTCGTAGTAATATTACAAGTACTCTATATTGATTTTTTTTGTGAGCTGTGTTTACAATAACTTTATTACAAGTGATATATAAGTATTACGAAAAAATTCAACTTTTAATAGCCCATCCTATGAAAAGTTCCCAACGCTTGTTGCAAAAAAAAAAAAAAATAATAATAATCACCAATTTCAATTCAATTCTAGTTCAAGCTCTCTTTTCTACAAGGAAATATAAACAATCCTAAAGTGGGATGTAGTATAACATCTGTTCAAAACTTAAAAAGCATATAAAGTACTAACCACCCAGTACTTTACTGTGCTTTAGGTACCAAGGATACAAGGACAGGAACAAAGGACATGGCTCACTCCAGCAGTTACTTATCTTGGGGGAAGCAGACCATAAATCAACAGTTACTGAGTGGTACTAAAACACAAAAAGACACAAGCAAGTTGGAGGAGGAGTTCTACAACTCATTCTGATGGGGAAGGTGCGGCAGGAAAGGCCGCCTGCCACAAGGTGATGCGTGAACTGAGTCCTAAGAACATATCAGGAAACAAGTACAGAAAGGTAAAATGGCAGATTACCCAGCAAGTAAAATACACACACCACAGGTCTTATCACACTGAGCACAATGACCAAACTAGGCCAATCCGTTCTGGGCTCCGATGGTACTGTCCTGGCCATTTGTGTGGTATGTACTGCCTGGCATTATAATTCAAGCTGCTTCCCCAACAAGACTGTAAACTCTGAAGGGACTAACTTTATATACCATAAACTCTTTGTTTTTTATTTTATTTTATTTTTTTGAGAAAGAGTCTCAAGCTGTCGCCCTGGGTAGAGTGCCATGGCGTCATAGCTCACAGCAACCTCCAACTCTTGGGCTCAAGCGATCCTCTTGCCTCAGTTTTTCTATTTTTAGTAGAGATGGGAGCTCGCTTTTTGTTCAGGCTGGTCTTGAACCCGTGAGTTCAAGCTATCTACTCATCTTGGCCTTCCAGAGTGCTAGGATTACAGGTGTGAGCCACTGTGCCCGGCCTACAGACTATTAATACTTCTTTCATTTTGTTTTTATGGCAAGCATGAAACAAAGTTTATTGAGAAACAGAAAGGTAGGTTTACAGAGTAAGAGCAACATACAGGCTTAAGCAAACAGGCCCCACTGCCAGAGCAAGTAGGCAAAGAGGCCTTAATATCTATTATTGACAGTATCTTCAGATAGATTTCTAATGGACTTTAACCTTAACACATTGTAGCCTCTGTTGGTATACAAGAAAGTCAAGGCAAGTGTGGTGGTGGGCACCTGTAGTCCCAGCTCTTCAGGAGGCTGTCTCAGGGGGATTGCTTGAGCCCGGAATTTGAGGCTGTTGTGTACTATGATGTTGTCTGTGAATAGCTACTGTATTCCAGCCTGGGAAACATAGAAAGAACTTGTTTCTAAAAAGAATAAAAATAAAAAATGTATCCAATATGTATCCTATACACAATTTTTTCCCCTTAGAAATTGTACCAAAAGATCAAACTAATGGATTCATTTCACTAAACCTCAAATGAAAATTAGCCTCTCTCGGGTGGCACCTATGGCTGAAAGGAGTAGGGTGCCGGCCCCATATGCTGGAGGTGGCAGATTCAAACCCAGCCCAGCCCTGGCCAAAAACTGCAAAAAAAAAAAAAAAAAAAGGAAAATTAGCCTCTCCCTATACATAAAACTCAGTACTTTCCTTTGCTCTTATAAGCCAGCAAAACTCCAGTTGTGACACTCTTCCAAGGCAGGCTAAAGAAAGACACACAGATTATCTGCCTGAGAAAACCTTCTATGATATGAACTATGATAATAGTTAATGACACCTAATTCAATAGCTCATCAGTTTGGGGGAAACTCTCATAACATACCACCTATATGACACAACAAGCCTGTATTATATACCGCAATAAATAACTGGAAGTAACAAATGTCTAACCAGGGGAATACGCACAGTAAAGTTGGTACAATCACTTAAATATTTATGAGAGGCTTACGGACATGCCTAACATTTGCTTTAAAATATTCCCATAATGAAATTGTAAGAGGGATACATGAAACAAACACAATGAAATCTTGGTAAGATTTGAAAGCTGCGTGAATCAGTATTCGTTATACCATTTTCTTTACTTTTATGCATGATTAAAATATTCCGTAATTAGAAAATATTCACAATGACGGTTTACAAACAAAAGTAGAATACAAAATGGCACTTCATGTTAATTATAACCATGTGAAAAATAAGTGTGACCAACCTAATAACAATAGCAGTTACCGTACATACTCGAGTATAAGCCGAGTTTTTTCCCGGCACAAAATCTGTGCCGAAAAACCCAAACTCGGCTTATACAGGTTATTCGATTCGGTGCGCGCGCACCTAATCAAATGCACGTAGTCTCCAGTCGTCTTCTGCCGTCTGCTTGAGGGGGCGGTGCTTCAGCTCAGTCCACAAGTCCCGTCTGAGTTGAAGTGGTAGGCGGCTGAACTGAACTGTATTCCACTGAACTATTTAACCCACAACTATATAACCCACAGCCTGATTACCTGTTAAGCTACGGTTTTCTGCACTTTTTAAAGTTTTAAAGTTGTTGTTGCTAGTTTACAGTTTTTCTTTAGCAATAAATATTGAAAAGCATTTAACCTACTGATTCCTCAATTATTGTAATTGTTTTGGGTATATATTTTTATTTTTGAAATTTACCAGTGGCTGC